>JAFEMH010005383.1:0-165019 GCA_022495995.1 Adenophora triphylla var. japonica
CCTACCATCCATGTAAATATCAGCATCCGCTGCCACAGCTTCAACAACATGCCTTCGAAGCGATCCCCTCGAAGTCTTCATCCTCTTGGCCTTCCCTTACTATAAGCTCCCAAGATCCCGCAGTGTAAACACAAAGAAGGTACTGCCTAATTCACATGCATTTCTAATATAAAACAAAAGGCACATAAAGTCCTGTCCTAAATACTTTAAAGCCTAGCTGAAAATAACCCGTCACAAAACACGGCACACACATTTGCACATGGATTTTTCACATATATCCCATCACAAAACACGCACACATTGTACATATTTTTCACATAGATATCCCGCTTCACAAAACACCGGCACACATTGCATATAATTTTCTACATACATATAATTTTTTCCCATGCAAATTATTACAAAACACGGCACACACCGTACACATTTTCTCAAAAAAGGGATTAAGCCCTACACGACACATTTTCAAACAAAAGTCCGTCCCAACACGGCAAAGGCACATATAACCCGTCACAAAAACACGGCACATATTGCACATATTTTCCCCACAAAGTCCGTCACCCAAGAACATGGCACACACGGCACGACACATATGCATAACACATTTTCCAAAAAATCCGTCCCTACACGGCACACACTTTCAGACAAAACCCGTCACAAAACACGACACATGTCACTTTTTTTCACAAGATTTGTCACTACACGACAAACTTTTCTCATAATGTACATACATAAATAGCATACTTGCATAAAACACCAAAGCATGCATTTCATTAGAGAGGCACTTTATTTTCACAAATAAAAGCTAATCTACACATTTCTGCACAAAATACACATACCCACAATTTTTACATGTCCATTTTCAACAATTCATCAAGAATTTCACAAAAGGCATAAAAAATAACAAAAATTCAAAAATGCGAAAAACTAAAACCTAGTTCTAGCATTCAAAAATTCGAGCAGGGAATCAAAACGGAACGGATTTCTTACCTCCCCGACGTTCCTAGAGCGACGATTGTGCACCTCCGGATTCGGATACAAGACATCCGGGTTCTTCGAAGAGGGAACAAACGAGATCCAATTTCTTTCGAGCTCCATCCGTTGCTTCGACCACTTCTTGACTCAAGGCTGACGACGATTCCTTCGAGATCCTTCCGCCATTGCAAGCGATTCAAGCGAAAACTGGAAGAGGTTGGTGTAAAAATGGAGGTTTTCTCTCTTTCTCTCTCTCTCGGATGCACGAACCGGAGAAGAAGAAGTGAAGGGGCCTCGGCATTTAAACCCGGTCAAAACCTCGAACCGTAAAAAACCAAAGTGGTCCGTACGGACCTCTTTGCACTCGTGCCAAAGTTGGTCCGTACGGACCTCTTTGCAAGGGATGGCCAAATTACTTTCCCGCCCTTATAATCTTTGCCCCCGGCCGTCCTAAGGCCTTTTCCAGAAATCCAAGTGCGTAATGGTCCCACTCACCCGCAATTCAATCCCGCCATAAACGTAAGACCGGTCCTCGCCCACTCCAACGGCAATTCAATCTCCGGCCATCAACGTAAGCACTGTCCTCGCCCACTCCAACGGCAATTCAATCTCGCCATCAACGTAAGACCGGGTCCTAGCCTACTCCAACCCGCAATTCAATCCCCGGGCCATCAACGTAAGACCGTTCTCGCCCGCTCCAACGGCAACCAATCCTCTAGCCAAAGCCAGAAGCCCGAACCCCGCCACTCCAACGGCAATTCAAACTACATGCAACTGGGCTTTTCGCCACTAACGGCCATTCAAGAAGGAGCCAACACCTCCCCACGTAATATCAAGGCACGAGACGCTCCAAAACGCCCGACGACAATTCCGTAAGGAGCCAACACCTCCCAAAGACGAATATCAAGGCACAAGACGCCTCCAAACGCTCAACGACAACTCAACCACCGACCCTCAAAAGAGGTCCGAAGTCATCTTCCCAATGTAAAAGGGCCCCTACAAGGTCACGCATCCCCGCAATTCAAGCACCGGCAAGTCAACGTAATCCCGAACCTCGCCCACTTCAACGGCAACGCAAGCACCGGCCATCAAAGTAAGCCCGAGCTCCTCCCCCAACAAGTCAAAGGGAAGTCATACAAGATCGCATATCCTCAAAGACCGACCATCATCCTTGCCCACTCAACGGCAAAACAAGCACAAGAAGGAGCCAACACCTCCGAGTACAAGTCCCAAGGCACGAAGCGCCTCCAAAATGCCAAATGGTGAAGCAATCACCGCCGTCATCCTTGCCCACTTCAACGGCAACGCAAGCACCTGGCAAAGTCATCGTAAGTCCAACCTTCTACTCAACATGCAAAAACACAAGGCATCTACGCTCTCGCAATCAAAGCACAAGGCAGCCTATGCCTCACAATCTGCGGCTAGAAGACGATTCAAAGTCTCGCGCATAACATCAACCGCCGCTAGAAGACGATTCAAAGTCCTCTGCGTGGCACCAAACATCAATCGGCTAGAAGACGATTCAAAGTCCTCGCGCATAACATCAACCGCCGCCAGAAGACGATTCAAAGTCTTCCAGCGTGGCACCAACCGCCGCCAGAAGACGATTCAAAGTCCTCCCACGTGGCACCAACCGCCGCCAGAAGACGATTCAAAGTCCTCCCGCGTGGCACCAACTGCGGCTAGAAGACGATTCAAAGTCCTCGCGCATAACATCAACCGCCGTAAGACGATTCAAAGGCCTCCCGCGTGGCACCAACCTCAGCCAGAAGATGATTCAAAGTCTTCAAACATGGCGCAACCGAAATCAGAAGGCGATTCAAGTCCTCACAACTATCTCCGGCCCGGAAGGCCTTAAACCACCCGATTAGGAAAATCGTAAAATTTCCATCCCAGACACCACCACGTCCTCACAATTGACCTCGGCGGTCACCACATTTCAGACACCACCACGTCCTACCACCGACCTCGGCGGTCACACAACACCTCAGTGGTACCACCACGCCCGCACTCACGATTTCACGACCCTCTCGAATCCACTACGACTGTGCTTGATTCCCGCTGTGGATACGTAGGAATCCTATCACAGGTCCACCCATCGACCTATGCGGTCACCCAGATACCACCACATCCTTACCATCGACCTCGGCTGGCCACGCGACACTTCAGTGGCACCACCACGCCCGCATTCACAAAACACTCACCCCACACTCCGAACTACGACTGTGCTTGATTCCCGCCAGTGATACGTAGGAATCCTATCACAGTGGTCCAGCCTACCGACCTAAACGGTCACACAATAGGACACCACCACGTCCTCACACCGACCTCCCTGGCCACATTATCTCCCAAAGACGCGATCCAGACATTAGGACCCTTATCTTATCGGCGACCCCACTTCTTTCATAAGTGACGCTGCCGAGGGGCTTCGTAAGTACCCCAACTGGATCACACCCTTTCAAACACACGGAAGCACCGCGACTCATCAACGCAGCCTCGACGACCCCTCTCACTCAAAACCCTCTCTAAACCCCCAACCAAACCAAGTGGAGGAGCCTTTCGGGATAAAAAGGGACAAAAGGACCTTTTGGGAATTTTCAGGAAATTGGAAAAGCAATAATGGTCCGTACGGACCTCTTTGCTTTAATAATTACTGAATCTTCTTAAAGTCCATAATATTCCCTCAAATCCCGGGGAAAATGATTATCCCCATGCTTAGTTGATCCGTACGGACCTCTTTGCATGCAAGATGGTCCGTACGGACCTTATTGCCTGTGGACACCATAATTACGTAATATTCACCATCATCACATATTCCTCAAATCGAGGAAAACCAAAAACCGGATTACTGTGAGGTCCGTACTGACCTTCTTGCACCTAATCCGCACTATAAATAGAGGGCTCCCCCTCCTCATTTTCACACACCTCCCACTTCTCTCTCTTCCTCCCCAGCCTTCTCGGCTTCCCCTCTAAGTCCTTCCGAGGCATTCCCGCCCTTTCGGATCCTTCCGAGGTCTTCCGAGCCCCTCGTGGTGCTCCGGCCTCCCGAGCGCTCCCGCGACGCTCCCGCGCCGCCCCGAGGCACTCTCGAGGTACTCCGAGGCCCCTCGTGGTACTCCGAGGCCTCGCTCGGTCTTTCCACTCTGTCCCGCTCTCTCCGAGTCAAACCGACGATCCCAAACCACGCCGAACCTCTGCCCGAGTGATCCCGACGATCCCCACGCACGCCAAACCTCTGCCCGAGTGATCCCGACGATCCCCACGCACGCCGAACCTCTGCCCGAACGCAGCTTACAACCTCAACTCACGCCGAAACTCGTCCGCGTACAACCGGCCTCTCCCAAAGCAATCCCGATCCGTACCGGAACGCTACTCCGACCTCAAACACTATTCCCCAGCGGAAGACAGACACGAACCAACATTGGTAAGGCTTCCTTCCATTACTATTTCAATACATTTCCATACATAGCATACAATGTAGACATCCGATACAGCATGCATTTTTAAAAAGCACACACACACACACACACAACATTTAAAGGATATTAGGGGTATCCGAAAGACTCGTTTTACGAGGCGACTCGGGTGAGCTCTAATATTCTAATATTCTCTTTCCGAGGAGTCATCTGACCTTCGAACTCAAAATCTCATCACACAAAAACAGTTTAAAATTATCTTTAAACTGATGCCCTTTTTCAATGTTTTGGGCTTAATAAAAACGGCGTGGCGACTCTACAAAATGCGAAAACAAACGGCGAGACAAAACCGCTCCAACGCGAAAGATGCCAGATGCCGGGGCTGCGAAGCCTATTCGGATCCGGGTAATTTCACACGCGTACATGGAGGAGCTCATTGCTCAGTTCAAGGACATCTCTTTTCACTATTTGCCAAGAGACAGGAACCGCTTCGCAGACGCCCTGGCAACCCTCGCCTCTCTTGTCGAAATTCCCGAAGGGAAAGCAAGAAAACCCTCGTAATAGGCACGGGAAACACCCGCCTATTGCCGTGAGATCGAAAAAGAAAAAGAAACGATCGACGAACCCCGGTATAATCAAATTTACCAAGCACCTCCAAAGCGGAGAAGCTTCCTTCACAAATGAAGATGGAAAATACAAAGAAGGGATCAAAGCCAAAAACATGATGGCATTAAAACGCCTGGCATCCCATTTCGTCATTCTGGGGGGTATGTTGTACAAGAAGTGCCACCAAGGGCCACTCCTTCGGTGTGTAAGTAAAGAAAAAGCCACGAGCTAATGAACGAAGTTCACAACGGAACCCGCGGTCCGCATACGAACGCCCGAGCATTGACACGTATCATTCTCCGTATGGGATACTATTGATATCAATGGAAATGCATCGCATCCAGCCGTCCGGCCGCGATAAATGTCAACGGTTTTCCAACCTCAATCACATCCCTCCTCACGAACTCTACCGCATGACTACGCCATGGCCTTTCGCCACATGGGGAATCGACGTCATTGGCAAGATCCCTCCTCCAGGAAGCAATGGTCACGAGTTCATTTTAGTCGCAGCCGACTACTTCACCAAATGGGTAGAAGCCAGATCGTACAAGGTACTGAATTCTAGGAAGGTGGCCGAGTTCATCCGAGAGAACATCATGTGCCGATATGGAGTGCCCAACGAGATCATCTCCGACAATGGGACTCACTTCGAAGGAGATTGTGACCAACTACCGACCGACCCGTAGTCACACGTCACAGTCTTCTCCTTACGTACCACAAACCAATGGTGCAAGAGAGGCAACAACAAGACTCTCGCCATGATAATCGAAAGATGACCACTGCAGGTCGGACCGGCCCGAAAAGCTACATCTAGCCCTCTCGGGGATACCGAACATCGGGCCGAACCGCCACAGGGGAGACTCCGTTCGCACTTACCTACGGAATGGAAGCAATGTTACCCGTGGAATTGGAAATTCCATCCCTCCGAGTCCTCTTGGAAAACGGGATCAATGAAGTCGAATGGCTACAGAGCCGCCACGACGAACTTGCTCTACTCGACGAGCGCAGATTGAAAGCCATGGAACACACTCGAGCCTACCAGAGCAGAATGGCACGAGCATTCGACAAGAAAGTCAAGATCCGAGACATCGAGAAGGTGACTTGGTGCTAAAGGAAAAGCCTCCTACGCAGCACCAATCCCCTGAAAAGTGGGAGCCTACCCGGATAGGACCGTTCGTGGTACAAAGAATCTTCTCCTGAGGAGCCATGAAGCTAGCGTACTTGGACGGAAACCCTTTCGTTAACCCCGTGAACGGAAGCAAGCTCCGCAGATACTTCGCTTTGAGGAAGAGCACGAGTCAACTCACCTTCCCCATACACCGTCCCCTCAAGAAATTAAAGTGCTAAAAGAGTAATACCCAACCGGATACATTCCCGCTAATGATCCAGGTAAAAACAGGTCGCACTTCTTTGTCTTTGTTTTTCTCAAATTCACCTAAAGTGTCGAACTACGGTGACCCGAGCCCCTTAGTCCAATTGTAAAAGGGGAACGTAGGCACCATCATTGGTTCGGTCTAAAAACAAAAAATACAATAAGCATCAATTGCTTGTGTTTCGAAAACTCTTTTCATTTAACCTACAAATTCATAACGGTTAAAACATTCTTTGATGAGTTCAAGCACGGCCAACTTGACTCGCTACACGCTAGCAAAACTACAATAAAACATTAATCAATTAATGTGTCTCGCAATGACAATGGGTGGATACTCGGGACAAAGAAGGTCAACCTAGTTTCCCGTACTAGGTCCTTCATCCTTCTTCCCCTTCCCTTTTCCCCGCCGAGTGTTCTTCACCTTCGCAGAAATATTCCGTAGGCCTTCTACCTCGGCTCGTGGACTCTTCCCGACGCCTCCGTCAAGCCCGCGGCCGCCAACACAGCCTCCTTTCTCTAGCTCGTCTCGAGCCGCCGCTTCGAGCCATCATCGCAAAGGCTTTGATTGGCCTCCCGATCGCACTTGCCACATAATCAGCCCATGGCATCGCGCACGATTCCTGTGGTTAGCTCCTCGCTTCGTCCTCCTCAATGTCGAGCCGTCCAGTGATCGCACCCAACAGCTCACTCCGTCTCCACAAGATAGCCATCTCGTGTCTCCCCATACACTCTTCGTACTCACCCGTATATCAAGCCGACGTAATGCTGCCCTCTCTCCTGAAAGAGAACCCCGGCAGAAAGGACGTGTATTGCCACCACCGGTGACCAAGCAATAGCGTCGAAGGATCCTCCATCTCGCAGAGATCCCACCTCAAAGGTAGCAAAGATAACTCGATCGGGCCAAGCTGCATCTCGCTTCCACTGCATCGCCGCAGTAACCAATGATGGAATATAGAAAGACGTCTCGAGACAGCCCCGGCACTCGACGATCAATGTACCCTCCCGAGCGGTCCTACAAGTCTCAGAATCTCCAATGGGAACCCACCATCGCAAGTGATGCGTGCCAAGTCTCGGCCATCCGAGCTCCAGCTCACTCGATTACCCCCTATCACCGCAGGACGCCGCGAGAAAGACCAAGCGTCACAAGACATTGGCACCTCGTGCATCATCTCGCAGCCTCTCCTCAACCACATGGTCAAGCATAGCGGGACTCCCTCCCCACATGTATCGGCTACGGCCGCCATCCGGCCTATGCCCTGTGAACGTCTCGCCCAAGACCAATGGCACGATGTCTCTCCACTCCGCATCGCTCACCAGGTCCAAGACACCGTGATGGCACACACCTGCAGACGTGAATGTGAACAGAGTAGCAATCACGCACAGAGCAAACGCTGCCCCACGCAAAGACGCTCCTCGCCCGGCAAATCTTTCTGGGCAAGCCCGAAATGTCAACGTAATCGGAATCTCAGACAAGCATCCCGTATGCTTCTCCAAATGAGATACCCAACAAAGACACTAGCTTCTCAACAAGGGCTGCCATGCCACCAAGATACGGAAGAACTAGCCGTTCCGCCTCAGTCCTCCTGCACGGCCCGGAAATCTTCAAACGTAGGAGTGACTTCGTTGTACGAAAAGCCGTACACATTCCTCCTTACGTCCTGCAACCGAGACGCGGCTCTCAAAAGATCCTAATCTCGGCATGAGCTCCTTCAAAGCCCAAACAGATTTAATCCCGTAATGCCTTCGAAAACCTTTTGTTCTCGCCTCGTGTGGTTCCGTACCCACGATCGAAAGTTGTCCAAATATCGCTCTTGCATCCGAGACGATAACTTGGGAAAAGGAGCCATGTCGAAGGTGAAGAAAACCTTAAGAAATGGAAAAGAACTCACCGTAATGAGCAAAAGCAATGCAGCTTCTTACAAATTGCAAAGTTGAAACCGCAATTTAAAGAATCTGGAAATTCAATCCTAGTCCTACGGCCGATTCTCCTCGCAGCTTGACTTGGTCAACTCGCAGCCTACCGCCTTTAAAGTTGGAAACATTTCCAAACCATGCCCTCGTTCACTCTTATGAAATCTCGCGTGCTCGCCCGATTTCATTCAACCAATGTCAATATCCCTTCCGCCCTGCTCGTGCAACAAGGCAAATAATTAAAAATTAGTGCATACATGCTTAATTTTTGACCCGTTCAATTTTTAATGCATTTCTCCTTTTTATTTATTTTTGATTAACCTATTTGCTTATTTGCCGAAAATAATCAAGGTGATCACGTAATAAATATGCGAAGTACAGTGTTCCCGCCCCACGGGCGCCTTTTTGCAAATATATTTCAAATCAAAATTTGTTCCCGACAAATACATGCATTTTGTCTAAACAAAATAGTAAAAAAAAAAAGCAAGAAAAGGGGACTACTCGAGTCCCGCTCGTCATCCGTACACTCGACGCACCGCTCCGCCGCCGCCGGATCTGCCGCAAACAGAACTCGCCGAACTCCTCCAAATGAATAGGCAAAGGGCCTCCTGAGTACGCGAACTCGAGGACTCCTCTCGCGCCCGAGTGCGCTAGAAGGAGCTCCAAATCCAGCCGTTCCGCCCGCGAACCGGCCAAACCCCGCGTGAAGTCCTCCCCACTACCCGCGGGAGCAAAGAACCCCTCGGCCTAGACGGCCCCCGATCGCGGACGCCCACGCTCCTCCGGAACCGCACCGCATGAACTCCACGAGCCTCCCGGGCGTAGCGGACCACCCGTCCACCACCCCTACGGCCTCATTGTACGTACGGCCGATACCTGCGAACCAGAAAATCATCGAAAGCGAATGTAAAGTACAGATGCATCATGTGCGTAATGCTACTATCAAATGCGTAAAATCGAAAAGATGCTCACCGAAGCATTGGGGTCCGCCCCGTATCGTGGTCTCTGCCCGCCGGAGCGGGATCACAAGTCGCTCGCGCGAACCGCCCAGCCTCGTACGCTAGCCTAGCTCGCGGGACAGAAAATGTCGAGGACCTCTGTGGACCTCGCCTCCCTATGCCGCACCTCGCGGCTCTCACCATCTCAAGAAAACATCATAAGCGGCCCCCGCTATGATGTACTCTGAAGTACACACCCCGAAGGTACCTCCACTCGTCAATCGGCATCTCCCTGGATGCCGCATGTACAGGAGGATCCACCGGCACCAATGGAAGAGACCCCGCCTATGCCGACGGTCACCCTCTCCCCAAATACATGGCGTCACAAATAAGTCCCACCAGAGCTTCCGCCGCCGTGTAGTCTCGCCGGCACCGCACCGCGACATGATCAAACCCGCTCCACTGTGTCACTGATCCTCTCGAGAACTCCAAGTTCGCCGCGTAGATATCTCCTCGTACGACACTCGAGTGCCAACCTCGAAGAGACCGCCCTCTTCGCCTTCTTCTCGCCAAACCAAAGAAGGCAGTGGAACAGGGACGCACGGCTCCTTTATGTCCCAAGCTCGTGATCGAATACCTCGTAGCACCGCACCTGCCAAGAGAATGGAAAGTTATGTCGCCTACAAAGCGTATACATACGAGTACATAAAAGGGGCAAGGAAGAGAAAAAGCACGTAAACTTACATCCAAGACAAAGCGTGAAGCGCCTAAATGTGTGCTCCTCTCCCCGCGAGAACTCCGTCCAAAGAGTGGTAGAGCTCGCCACCCAGCCTCCCCCACGCAAACCCCTCACGGCATCCAAGTCTACCAAATGACCCGAGCAGAGGGAAGTGACAAGACGTGCTCGGAAGTCGGGAACAAGGTCGCCGACAACCGCAAACCAAAGGAACCTCGAGCCGACGCTCCGCGGTCATCCTCAAGGACCCACCAGATAATCGGCGACACCCGCCTCAAGTGATGCTCCATCGGCTCGTACCGAATGCCTAAGCCCCCGGCATCGGTAATATCGAAACCCAAAGAGCCTGCATAACCGCTCCGGGTGTAACCATCAACTCCACACCCGCCGCGTTGCCATAAGTCGGCAACCCAAAGCTGATAGCGGCAAAATCCGTGGGAGTCACCGTCGCTCCCCATCTCGAAATGGAAAGTGTGGGTCGTATCCCACCGCATTTCGCCGCGACATACATGGACTCGCCCTCGGCGTATCACTGCCGCCGCCACAAGATCGATAAACCCAGCCACCCGAGTCAATCACTACTGCCGTGGACTCCTCTCTCCTCTCGAGCTACGTCCGGATAAGGCCCCACAATGCTCGCACCGCCTCAAAAGCACCCCGACTCTTCTCAAGTTGTGGGTATCAACCGTCCCCGTCCCCGCAGACAAACAAGACAGAAGCAACGTCAACAAAATGCAACAACGCATGTCAAAAGGATGCACATGCGTATACGGTTCTCATTCATTTCCTACGTATATTTAAATCATTTCGAAAACTCCGTCGAATCCGGAACTTTCAAAATCTTTCGAAAACTCCGTCGAATCCGGAACTTTCAAAATCTTTCGAAAACTCCGTCGAATCCGGAACTTTCAAATTCTTTCGAATTTTTCGAAAATTTCGCTCCGTCCCGAATTAAAGCTACTTTAATTTTGGAAAATGCATTTAGACATGGAATTTTGCAACCAAAATTTTTATGTCATCTACCCATGATGTCAATTGAACTACGTCCTAGTCAATTTCGACAATGATTCATAGCAAAGTCAAAGCCCCAAATCGGGCACCAAAATCCCTAAGTAAATTCCTAACAAATTTCTAACATTTAAAGAATGCACATTCTTGAAATTAATGGAATTTGTAGGGAACTTACGTGTCTTTCGATCCCTATCCTGGAGTTGTGGCGGTCCCTCGCCGGATAAAACTCCGCCGGATTCAATGGAAGAGTGGTGGTTCGAATGGTCCGAACCAATCGAGTTCTTTCGTCGTCGGTCCTTCCGTGGCGAGCCATTGGTCCTCCTTCACCCTCCATAGCGATTTTCCTTCACAAATACGAGCAAACCTTGCAATTTGGGTTGGATTTCTCTCTCTTTCTCTCCTCTCTCGCCGCAACAATGGAAGAAAATGGCCATTTTCTTCCCCAAATTTCGCATTTAAAAAGTTTTCGAAAATGTGAAAAGTCCGACCTGACTCTTACCGCACTGCACAATTTTTGCCCCTTTTGCCCTCGCCTGGGCAATTCCAATTTTACCACTTTTGGCCCCCAAAAGTGTAAAATTTCCCGCTTAGACATTTCTAACGCCCTATCCCCCGAGGATAAATCGCTTAGTTCTCACTAACGTTCGTCTCCGCACGTTAAATTCTCGCTAGTCATCACTAACGTTCGTCTCCGCACGTTAAATTCTCGCTAGTCATCACTAACGTTCGTCTCCGCACGTTAAATTCTCGCTAGTCATCACTAACGTTCGTCTCCGCACGTTAAATTCCTCGCTAGTTCTCACTAACGCCGTCTCCCGACGCAAATTCACCCAGCTTGACATTTGACATCCAAACGTTCAACCATGTCTCCTGACATTTCAAGCACGATGCCGTCTCCCGACGTTAAAATTTAATAATGGTCCTCACCATTAAACTCTCAATCGCGACCTTTCACGGTCCGATTCCAACCTCACCGCGACCTTTCACGGCCCGATTCCAATTCTCAATCGCGACCTTTCACGGCCCGATTCCACTCTCAATCGCGACCTTTCACTGCCCGATTCACTCCATTTCACTTCAATCGCGACCTTTCACGGTCCGATCTCAAATAGTTAATCCCGACCTTCGCGGTCCGACCTCCACTCTCTTATCGAGACCTTCGCCAGTCATCTTCGGCAACAGCAATAAGCCCGAACCCCAAGGTACGAACGCCTTGCAAATAGTCATCTCCGGCAACAAAGAATAAAGCCCGAACCCCAAGGTACGAACGCCTTGCAAATAGTCATCTCCTGCAACAAAGAATAAGCCCGAACCCCAAGGTACGAACGCCTTGCAAATAGTCATCTCCTAAGAACAAAGAATAAGCCCGAACCCCAAGGTACGAACGCCTTGCAAATGGTCATCTCTCCGGCAACAAAGAATAAGCCCGAACCCCAAGGTACGAACGCCTGCAAATGGTCATCTCCTAAGAACAAAGAATAAGCCCGAACCCCAAGGTACGAACGCCTTGCAAATGGTCATCTCCGGCAACAAAGCAATAAGCCCGAACCCCAAGGTACGAACGCCTTGCAAATAGTCATCTCCTAAGAACAAAGAATAAGCCCGAACCCCAAGGTACGAACGCCTTGCAACAATCCTCTTCGGCCATCCAGTAAGCCCGAACTCTCATCCCCAAGCAGGATAAAACCGGCAACAAAGAATAAGCCCAAGACCCAAGGCACGAAAGCCCTCGTCAACATCGCAACTCCGGCTCGAGGCGCCACACGCCCTCGAAGGTTTCAAGTCCTGTGTTCGTACGCTCCTAACAGCCTCCATTCGTGTGCATGTACTCGCGAATGGTCTCATCCAGGTTTAGACGCTCCTAACAAGCCTCGCTGTGTCAAGGTCCCCATGCGCGGCCCTTGCCCCTTTTCGAACTACGATCGGCTTGATTCCCGCCGGATACGTAGGAATCCTTTTCGCTATGGTCCACCAAATGACCGCCTGTGTCTCCTTCAAAGTAAGGCATCCCGATTTGGATCCTTATCTTTTTCAACGACCCCACCTCCTTCGGAGGAGACGTCGCCGAGGGGCTAACCGTAAGTACCCAAATCCGGATCGTCCAAATCCGTCGAAAGTTAACCGAAATCCGTTAACCGGCCCGCTCCAGTTAACCGAACTCGTTAAACTCCCCGCTGCCGTGCTAACGAGACGCCCCGGATCGCCTGCATCCCGACGCCGAACCGTACTTAGCACGTGACATCTCACGTAAAAGTATGGCTTTCCCCGAAAAACGCATTTTCCCGCACTTTCCGGGCGTTTGACATTTCCTGACCGTTATTTTAAAAACGGACAAAACCGGACCGAGGGACAAAATCCCACTCGCCCGGTGACTCGTAGGCACGTGGCAGCCATGCCACCTCCCTCTAGTCACCCTTCAATCAATTTCAAAGGGAAAAGACCAAAATGCCCCCGGTTTGCAAGCCAAGTCCGCCGACTCACCGTGCACTTTTCCCGAAATTGCCGAAGTCCCCGCATTTCCAAAATTCCCCAAAACCCCGAAATTCACCCAAGTCCCACGGACTCCTACTGCAATTTTCACCCTATAAATAGAAGTTGTTGTCAAAGGCAAGAAAAGGATTTTTCACACCAAAAAATCACCACCCCACGGTCCAAACTGGTTTTCACCCTTCCCGAGCTCCCGTTTTGTCTCGATTCGCGTGAAACCTCCGTATTTCGATCAAATACGCACCCTACAACTTCGAAACAACCTTTCGAATCACTTTCCGTGTCCCGTACACACCTCCCGAGCCAAAGGAGTCGACCCTAGCCATAGGTATAACTCCCTCTCTCTGAATCTTCCGTTCCGTCTCGGCTTACGCGCCGCCGCTATAATCAAGTTTCGAACGTCCGTTATCAAAATGTAGACGCTTTCCGTCTAATCTGGGTCCGATACGTTTAGCCCTCGATCCTCTTCTCTTTCCGTAAGAGAAGTAATCACGGTTAAAACGGCGTTCCGACCCCGTTCCGTTTACTTTCATGTCATTTACAATTCCGAGCCGTTTGGCCTCGTTGATCGTCATTTACAATTCCGAGCCGCTTGGCCTCGTTGATCGTCATTTACAATTCCGAGCCGTTTGGCCTCGTTGATCGTCCTTACAATTCCGAGCCGTTTGGCCTCGTTGATCGTCATTTACGAATCCGGATCGTTTGATTCCGTTGACACCGCTTTAAATACTGTCATTTACAAGTCCGATCCGTTTGGATTGTGATAGTATTTACTTTTCAAAGTCCGAGTCGCAACCCGATTCGTTGATCGCATGTCATTTAATACGCATTTTTCCCGTAAAAATCGTTAACAATGTAATGCCCGGTTCAAAACCGGAGTTCGTCCGTCGAACTCTCTTTCAAAACGCGCGAAATGACGTTCGGCCTCCGAATGCTCATCTTCAAACTCAAAGCCGCCATTTGACACTTAAAATCATTTAATACGCATTTTTCCCGCAAAAATCGTTAACAATGACTCGTATGGCTCAAAGTCGACGTTTGCCACGCAAACGCTCATTTCAAACTCAAAGTCGACGTTTGCCACGCAAACGCTCATTTCAAACTCAAACCGACGTTTGTCATTCAAACGCTCGTCTTTTCAAACAAAGTCACCTAATCAACGTTTGTCATTCAAACCAAGATTAAGCTTGTCATTCAAGCCCCCATTTCAAAACACACACACACACACACACACGATTTCGAGAAAGGTAGAAAGACTCGTCATGCGAGGCGTTTCTGCGATCTCGTAATACTCTACCCGAAACGTAACTTGACCTCCGAACCTAACAATCTCTCGGTACAAAAGCTTTTACTCGCTTTTGCCGCCAATAAAAATGATCCCCTTTTTTCAAAAAGCCTTTTCCTAAGTTTTTGCTACCAATAAAAACGACACCTTTTCACAAATAGCCGTTTCTCAACGTTTGGGCTCGAAATACAAAAACCGCGTGGCGACTCCTCATTTTGTTCCTTCCCATGAAGCGAGGTCTCGTACACCAACCCTCCGCGAAAGACAACCGCCTTTCCGCGCCCGCCCGCGCGAAAAGATCGGGTAATTTCGCTTGGCGACTACTGGGAAAAGATACTTTTTCAAAACCGCCGATGTTTTCTAAAAGCCTTCCGTGGGTCAAACTTTCGTTTACCCTTCCTCGTTGTGTGTGTGTGTTACTTTAAACCTCGAACGGTTTTTTCAAAAGGCATTACATTGTCAACTTTCCAAAATCGTACCATGTTTGTGCATCCCCATTCATGTTTGATTTTCATGTCAGTTTTTTGAACCGTGCATCATAAATTCTTTAAGACACATTCTCGAAAATCTCGTTTTACTCGTAAAAGAATTTTAGTGACCGCACACTACGCGCACTTGCCGCCTCGAACACCGCACTTCACGTGCACTTGCCGCAGGTACACCGCACACTACAACCCCTAACCCGGGATGGCCTTATCGCTTGCACTCCGATTGGTCTCGCGTACACCTTTCGGGCGCACGGGTCGTCCCAAACATCCCATCCTAGCCCGTGTAAGCCATGCACTCTTTGTGTCACACTTTGTCCAAGACCCCGTTGGTTTTTGGCTTAGCTCGTGTCATAAAGCCTAAGTGTATGTTTTTCACGCGGCCCCGCTCCGAGTCAAGCTCGAGAGTTTTAGACCGAAGGTCGTTCCCGACCCGAAGTCTTGAGCTTTTCACCTTGACTTTGACGCGGAGCTCGCCGAAAAATATACCCGAAGGTTCAATGTGACACCATGTCACCAAACCTCGCCGTATGTACCGTGCCGCCCACAACTTGGCCAACGCTAAAAGCTAAAGGTCTCTTCGCACAAGCGAGTCAGAGAGGTCATGCCCAAATTTTGGCACGACTCCCGCCTTAACTTAAGGACGTTGACCTCGACCGTGGCCCGTACGCCGCACACGTCGAAAGTTTGCGTGATCGCCTAGCCTTAAGTTCACTTTTTCCTTTGTCGGTGGAACTCGCTTGCCTTATCGACCTCGCCGGATAGTCCGTCCCGAGAAAGATGATCTACAATGGAAACGAGGGGCTTATAAGCGTAGTGACGAGATCCACCGATTAGAGCTCTAGGATTAGTTGCGAAAAGAAGACACGCTCTTTTCCAACCAATTAGGACTCGAGAAAACGCGCTTTAAGTAAACTTTAATCGGTAATCGCACATTGCACAAGCCCGAAAACCTTGAGCCAAATACCCTTTTCCGAAGCCTAAACCCTTCCTTTCGTTCCCCGCAATGAGCGTAAAGTGGTTCAGATTTCCGGCCGCCGCCTTGCCAGATCACAAGAACGGCAATGCCGTACAGCTTCTTCGGTTCCCCGCTCCTCACCAAAATTTCCGACATGTCTAGCTCACCGAGAAATCGTGACGGAAGGACCCCGCCACCGGTAATGTATATGACATTGGAAGAAGCCATCCGGGCTTGTGAGGTTCACAAGAGGCGTAAAGAAGATCGCAGATTTCGTGGTACAACTTCCGAATGAGCGTGGTATAGCAGCCTATCCCCGCCGACGGTACTTTTGTCCCGGTCGAGGATGACGATTCCCCAAAACCAGCTTCACCAAACCTTCAATCAGTTCCTCCCCGCCAACTTACTTCTGGATGCCTTCCAACCAAGGAAACAAATGACCTAGGCTCCATGTTGCCACCTCTCGTGGCAACCCCGTCAATTTTGGTCGCCCCAAAGGCTACACCCATCACTCAATATCACCACCGCACCGCCGACCATCTCAGATGCCAATATCCTCAATACCCTCCCTGTTCGTCCCTGCCTATACACGAATCTCTAAACACCGGGACAAACCCCGATACAGCTTCGTAAAAGGCTCCCGTATATTCTCATATACCAAGCCTTCCACCTCCAATCACTACCGCTCACGTGGTAGCACCCGGCGCCGAGCCT
This sequence comes from Adenophora triphylla var. japonica, assembly GCA_022495995.1. Taxonomy (NCBI): domain Eukaryota; kingdom Viridiplantae; phylum Streptophyta; class Magnoliopsida; order Asterales; family Campanulaceae; genus Adenophora; species Adenophora triphylla. The sequence goes on from JAFEMH010005383.1 coordinate 16,895, forward strand.
CACACCACCACTGACCCAACCTTAGCCTCGGATGGTCGAGCGTATGAAAGACCCGAAAGCCACCATGAGCAAATTTCAAAGCAGAAACGCTCAAATCCACGTATCCGGAATGGTCACGCCTCTCCCCGCCAAGTTCGTAATGCCGGAGATGGACCGATTCGATGGAACCGAATGTCCTCAAACGCACGTCGACACTTACGTTTCTGCATGAGAGCAAAAGGAGCAACCCTCCAAAGAAATGGCCGACCACTTCCAAGATACGCTCAAAAGTTCGCTACGATGGTTTCGAGGGTCAAGCTCGCGGATCGCCACACTGGGAACAGACAAGCAACATCTTCCCCGGAACGGCATGCATCCAACTTAGAGTGGGAAACAAGTCGCGAGGACTTAATCACCACCGAGCGTAAAGCGGATGAAAGTGTTGGGGAATTCTACAAGAGATGGAGCCGGAAACTCTCCGAAATCATGGAGCCACTCTCCAAAGACGAACAGATGCGGATCTTCAAGTCTTGCTTGAGACCGTCCATCGAACTCTCATCGGGCCACAATTTCTTCCTGCATCTCCGGCCATGGTCAATGCCGCTCACAGCTCGAGAAGGATCTCAAGGAAAAGTTGGCTACCGCACAAACCCATACGTATACCGCCAACACCGCATTCAATCCCGCACCGCCCCCGCAAAGGGAAAGATACGTCCGTCAACTACGTCCATCGTGGACAACAATGGGTAATGTAAACCCAATCCCGCCAAGCAACAATTCTACTCGTGGCACTGTCGTACACTTCGACAAGTTGGACATGCCACCGAGCAAGATGCCGGAAGGGTTAATCAAGGAGGGTCTCCTTAAGCCCGTGGCCAATTACAAACCCAAAGTTCCCGTAGCCAATGCGGACAAGAGCAAATATCGCGCCTTCCATCGCATCACGGCCATACCACCGACAACCGTTTGGGGTTACGATACGAAATCCGTAACTTGATAGAAGAAGGCAAGTTAGAGCGCCCGTGGCCCAATACGCCGGAATCCCTTTCCGAACAATAACACGTGAATTCCATTGAGCGGGTGCCCAAGAAGCGTGCCACGTAACCGCCCGCCTCTTTCACTGGATCCTCCTCTAATGTCCACATCGCCTACGATGTTTGTGATCGCTCCGCCTCGCCCGGGAGTACGAGTCTCGAGAAACCGTCCGAGCAATCCTCCGAGAAAACAAGAAGAAATCCTCTCAACAAAGAATCGAGAGAAAGATACGAAGCCGAGATACCAAGTAGGTACACTTGGAGAACCCTCCGGAGGTTCGACTACTACGCACCGTACTCCACCTACCCTCTTGCCTCCAGCCATGCAGCCTCTAGAGCAGCATAAAGGGAAAGCCGAAAAGCCCAACGAAACCGTAATTCAGACTCGAACACCGGAATACCTCGCATCTTGGTAGTCTTACCGCGCCGTAAGCCTAACCCTCCGCGGATCGCCCAAGATTCAACTTGTCCAGCCTTTCCGAGCCCTGACCCAGAAAGGAAGATCAAGGTCGCCTTGGCAATCGCACTCGATCAATGTGCAACCAAGGGCGGCAACCGCCACAGCAAATTTCAACATACTCCCGAGGTTCCAAAGAAAGGCTTTACCTCGCAAGAGGAAGACAGAAACGGATGGCCGGATGACTCTCCTTCTACTGATAGAGACGAGATCTACGACTCCCGCCCGTATGGCAAAGCATGATCACGTTCGTGATGAAGACTTACCGAGAGACGCCTGGGCACAACGAAGCTCAGTACATCACTCTCAAACTCAACACCATATCACTCCCGAGTATTGGTAGATAACGGGTCAGCCGTTAATGTCCTCCCTCTCAAAGATGATGCGAGCTCTCCGCATCCATGAAAGCCATTTGATACCGTCTACTGACTATCAAGGCCTACGACAACTCGTCTCGTCCCATCCTCGGGACAAGTGACTCGAACTCGGTTCGAAACCCAAATGGTGCCAAGAAAATTCCACGTGATGGACATTCCATCCGAATTCACAGCTCTTTGGGACGCCCTTGCTACACCACATGAAAGCCATAGCTTCCACTCTCCATCAGCTGCGCCAAGTTCATTAACCTAAGCAGGAGATCTCGAAGTCATCCGAGGGGACAGCTTCCTCATAGGAAACGAAGCCGAGACAAGAGCTGCAAGCGTGTCCGCACTCGTGCACCGGGTTACCTCCTTCGAATCAACCAAGGGACTACCGGGGCAAATCTCATCGAATCCTCGTAGTCCGAGATGCTAACTATGTAAACGTACTCGAGCAAAGTGCACTCGGCGCCCGATACATCAAGTTCAACTGTCGTTTCCAACATTTGGAGGCAGATTGGAAGGAAACGCCGAACATCGCCATGATGCGGAGCACATAAACCCCCGCCTCCAATCGGAGATTCATCAAGATTCTCCAAACAAACTCTCTCGGCCCCCGCCTGTGCGAAGAGATCTTTGTAATAAAGGTCAACAAGCACCGTCATTCTCGTGATGAATGCATGGAAGTTGTATGGGATGTCCTCCACGAGGAACTACCCGCCGCACCCCTCTTCTCCAACGAAGAGCATGATGTTTTCCTAGCCGCCCAAAGAACGCAACCCGACGCAATACGTCCCTACACCCGGATTGAGCGATCGATGACGATGAATCTGACTCTCCGGAGTCGAGGACGCGGCACTGCAAGCGCACCTCCGCATTCACATGCTCGCTTTGAGGACGGAACTCCTTCCGATCGTGTCACTTACGACCAAGGTTCCAATACCATGGAAATTGTCAAGCTCAACGTCCAAGCATGCATGCCTATCCGATAATTGGAAGCACGTGATTCACGCAACGAGGAATCCTCTCGATCAAGTGAATGACGACGACTTCGTCAATATCATCTATTCCGTATCCCGATGAAGCCAAGGATCCCGTCCCTTGTTATCGATTCTCGCAACACCAAGGTCACCTCGATGATCGCTCGCTCACGGTAAACGAGGCTCGGCCAAGCGAGCTCGTGAGCTCATCACTACTTCCGAGTACCACTCTGGGCTGCAACCGGCCCGTGCCGTCGCCAAGCTTATACCCTCAAGCGCCGCCAAGGCCAAGTGGCAACAAAGAAAGGAGACCAAGCTCCTCACCCCGCTACAAGTCGATCAACCTCGAACGCTTCCACCAGCCTACCCCGAAACATCTCGTGGAAAGTCTTCCCCGCAAGGCGTAGCCGCCTTCCGACACAGAAATGACCACCTCAAGATCAACATGCTTCGCTCGATTCTACTCCCACCGTCACGGCCCCGATTCGTACATCCCGCCAATCGATCGCTAGCTTTGATAGACTTGGCGATCGAGCGAGATCACGAGACCGTCAACATTGCATAATTCAATACCCCGTAGGGTCAATCAAGCGTATATGGGCAAACTTCTTGGTGATCGAGATTAAGGAAGGACGCATGGAATGTCCTGGCCCGACTTCCTTCGTCAATGTAATCCAAGTGTTCCGCCATTCGGCGATTTGAATGTAATCACGGTTCTCGACACTAGCCGACGATGCGCACCTACGGAGACCGCCAGGTCTCGCAAGGAAAGCTCTCATGGAACTAGCCGCTCAAGAAAGTCGTCTTGGGACGAAGACCAAGCTCGAAAGACCTACAGGACCAAGCCCTTAAAGTGTCACAGTGCCTTCGCACGTAAAGCTAGAGGCCACTCTGCACCGCCGACCTCGTGGAGTTTTGCCCATGGCAACTTCCCCGACTACCGTCCTGTTCTCATCCAACCCCTCTCGCTGTGCAAGGGTGGTCAACGGTCCCGATGACCTAGGAGATGGAACGACACACAGTAACGAATCCCGCCGCTTACCTTCCCGAGGAAAGCAAGTTCTCTCGTGAAAGCGACAATGAAGACGATGAAACCATTCTCTTCCAAGCCGGCATGAAGTCAACAAAACCGACTCCCAAGGGTCCTCGGGAGGATGGGAACGGATCATTACCGCACTCAAATTGAAAGGCCAACTCAGTGGAGGAAGGTCTATTTAAAAACAGGAGGAGGATGGAAATTGCCTCGAGCAACTACTCAGTGGAAATTCCACGCCTACACTTCATTTACGTAAACGATCAACTCGGGACAAAGAACTACACATGGGCAGATGTTCGGGAAGCCGTGTACTCACCTTCCGACATACCCGCCACTCGTATAAAGCAGAAGAAAACTCTCCCCGATGGAGGTTTACCTAGACCGCCGCACGCAGCTTCAAAGAAGCACCGGCTATTCTCACATGGGAAGAAACGCAGCATTAACTTCGACGCAGTTCCGCCGCAAGAAGGTTGATCTCGGGGCCAGAGTGGAGGAAAACTAGCCAACCACGAGTATCGCTGCACTCCAACTCTGCATCGCCCGAGTATGCTCAAGAAGAAGGAAAGGAACGCGATATACCGTGAAGAGATCAAGGAGACCGTTCGCTTGAGCCGAGAACTCTCCAACCTCCCCTGAGGGTCGCAACGCACGCTCGCCTGTGCAATCACTGCTGCACCGACATTCGAACATACGCCAAACCGTAGGCTACCTCCCCGCAGAGGCACCTAAGCGCATCCCGGGACGTAATCCGCCAAGCCGCCGAAGCTCCCGGAATTCATCCACAATCAATGAGTTGAGGGAAGACATATGGCCCTATGCTACGAGGAATCCTCCTCTAACTATGGCTCAACTCGTAGCACTGCTCGTAAGGGACCAAACCCGATGTCGCCGTTCTAACCCGATCGGGTCAAATCCATGCATTACCACCTAAGGCCACCAAAAAGCCGACGGAGCGTAATCGCAATCCGGCCACCCGAAGACACAAGTTCCTTGAAAGAGGACCCGATCCTCACTACCAAGCGTACTCAGCAAACATTTCCCTTTCGTCTCGGCCACCTCCTCTTATCCTCACAAGCTCAAGCTAGAGGAAAGCCTCGGCCCGTACCATGGTCCCCGTGGACGCAACCCCGCATGAAGTCATTCGATGATTGGTAACATCCACTATGGCAACATTATCACCTTCACAGATTTGGACCTTCCAAAATTTGGGGCCGATCACAATGAGCCGCTCTACATCACAGCCCACTGACGAGCGTCGCCTTCCCCGCGTGTCGGGTAGACTGAGGTTCCGAATGAATGTCTTGCCGCCAAGATGATGGACTCCGCTTGACATCAAGCCCACAGATCTTAAGCCTTCACCCACACCGTCAAGGCCTATGACTCTACTTCCCGTACAGCTTCTGGGTTGCTACTCTTAACATCTCGGTTCGGCAAGCGGTGATCCCCACCGAATTCCAAGTGTCGGACATTCCAATCACTTTCACAGCCCATCCCTGGGCGTCCCCGGCCGCATCAAATCAATGGCGTGGCATCCACCCTTCACCAAAGGCTCTCAAGTTCATGCAAGGCAACGAGCTAACTACGCCTACGGCGACGTTGTCACCACCGAGGGGACCAAAGACCAACGACATTCCAAAAGATTGGAAATCAAGCATAATGATGACATGCCATTAATCGGATTCACTCGAGACCTCCAAGATCCAAATATGCAACGTGGACCTTCCACTGTCTCACGATCGTATTCCTCCCGCCATGAGGATGATGAAACTCATGAACTTCATCCCAGATCGGGGCTCGCAAAAGGCCGCAAGGCCGCACCAAGTTATTGAAGTCAAGGACCACACCACGGTCCAGGGCTTCGCTACGTGCCAACACCGGCCGACATCAAGGAAGACAAAAGGCTCGCCCGCACCAAGGCAAGCAGCCCGCAAAAGGGGAACCTCCGACGGCACACCCAACCTCCGACCTTACATTCGACTCGCTCATTACTTCACCAAGGGAACCGACAGCAGAACCGAGGGGACCGACAAGGGAACCGACAGCAGAACCGAGGGGACCGACAATGAACCGACAGCCAGAACCGAGGGACCGACAAAGGAACCGATGAAGATGAGAAAGAAGCAGGAATAGTCAACACCAAGACTACGTAAAGAATGGAACAGCCTAGCACGGACCTCAAGCGTTTCGCAGGACTCAAAGCTAATCCGATAAGGGGAGCGTTCGACATCACAGCTCTACCTGACCAACCGCCACCACGGTCCAAAGATGAGTACACATTCAAGGGAATCCTGCACTTGGAGGAGCAACTCAAGGTACTCTCCATGGGAAACAAGTTGTTCGGATCAGCCGCCGAGGCCACATTCGAGACAAGAATCCAAAGCGTAAGGAACCGTAATTCATAGAAAACGCCTCAGCTGACCACTACAGTAGTCCTGTTTGAAGAAGTCATGGAGTTGCCCAACTTGATCGACTGGGCTCCGACAACAAAGATGATCGCCATGATAGGGACAGCAGAGCCAAGCCTCTCGATCCCCGCACCCTCCTCAAGCATCCAAAGAATGCCACCGAAGAATTGGGTAACTTTCACCGACCAAGGGCAAGCCAGCAGTAATTGGAAGACAACCGGGCCCGCACCCACATCTCCCTAAACCCGGTCTCAAACCCTTCCGAGCCGCCTCCTGTCGAGTCCGGGCCCTTCCGAGTCATCCAACGGCCTTACGCCTGAGGACTATAATGTTGTAGCTAATCATGTATTCCCGTTCTCGTAATGAAAAGTCTCGACCTTTCTGAGTATCCTCTCATTGCCACTTTAACAACCGATAAGTTAACAAACAACTTAAAAGACGTTAATAATTCAATTGATAAAGAAGCGTACACATTAAACGAACAATACATTAAAGAAGTTCTCGAGCGTGTAGTTGACCAAGAGGACAACCGGCCCAAGCCGCCGAAGAGGTTATGACCAAAGTGAACCCGGGGTCGCTGCAAGAGCCTAAAGAGACACAAGGGCGCTTTCGCCGATGCGTAAAAGGAAGCCCCGATAAGCCTCCTCCGGAGTATGTTGACGTGTTCGCCCGGGTCATACCAGACATGCCAGACTCGATCCTCAATCGTGGAGCACAATTCCCCGATCCCGAATCCAAGCCTCACAAATGTAAGCCGCGCAAGATCAAGCCAGAGTGGTCCTTGCAAGTTAAAGAAGAAATTGAGAAAATGCTCCGAGTTGGTTTCATCGTAGTGATTGAGTACCCGACTTGGCTCTCCAACATCGTGACGGTCACCAAGGCCAACGGAAAGGTCGATGCCGCGTGGATTTCCGGATCTCAACAAGGCCACCCTAAGGATGATTTCCCACCGCCTAACATCGACATGCCGGTCGACACCACGGCAAATTTCGAAGTAAAGTCCTTCGTGGACGGGTTTGCCGGATACAACCGTATCAAGATGTCCGAGGAGGATCGTGCCAAGATCGCCTTCACCACTCCACGGGGACATACTGTTACACGGCCATGCCATTCGGTCTAAAGAACGCTGGGCTACTTACTACGGCCGCAATGTGCCTCTCTTCCATGACATGATTCACAAAGAAATCGAAGTATATGTCGACGACATGATCATCCACTCCAAGGGATCGACATGCAAAGACATGACAGATTCGAGGAAGTTCTTCAATGTACTCGTAAAACACTCCATGAGGTTGAACCCGGCAAAGTGCACCTTCGGCGTCAAGCGCGGCAAGGTACCGGGGTACATGGTTACGTAAAGAGGTATCGAAGCCGATCCCAGAAAATCAAGGCCATCATCGACATGAAGCCGCCTCAAACCCCGACGTAAGTGAAGAGCTTCATGGGAAGACTTCAAGACATCGCCGCTTCATCAACCGCTGACATCTTCTCGCGAGCCCATGTTCAAACCGATGAAAAAGAATGCCGACATCAAATGGGACTCCGAGTGCCAAACAAATTTTCGAGAAGATCAAGACCTACTTGGTTAATCCCCACCTCGTGCCCGCCACACGAAGACAAGCCACTACTCCCGTATCCGACAAGAATGTACACGTCTATCTGAGCAATGCCGGCACAAGAACGTAAAGATTCCAAGGTTGAGCATGCAATCTACTTCGTAGCCGAAAGCTTCAAGGAAGTGAACTCACTACTCAAGATCGTGAGAAAACCCGTACCGCCTTGTATGGGTAGTCGGGAAACCGAAACACTACATGCAAGCCGCATTCGCTCCCCGGTCTCCAAAGTGGACCCCGTCCGATATCTCTTTGACAAGCCATCCCCGTCAATGCGGCTAGCCAAGTGGTCATTCTTCCCGGCCGAGTTCGACATCAAGTACATGGTCGAAAATCGACAAAGGGCGTAGTAATGGCGCATCAACTTGCCGACTTCCCGAGCAAAGGAACCTAAGGGTCCCGATCCGCAATTTCCTGACGACGGAATCTTTTCACTTGACAAATAAGAAACCGCCGGCAACTCTTCTTCGATGGGGCAGCCAACAAGAAGGGGAATGGCATTGGAATGCTCCTTGTCGATCCCAAGGACGAGCATACTCCCATAGCCATCAAGCCGAATTTTGAAGCAACCAACAATGCAAACAGAATACGAAGCCTCGTGCAAAGAAGTTTGGAAGCCGCCTCGAGCGCAACATCTTAGAGCCGGATGTATATGGAGACTCAAAGATTGATCATCAATCAAGTATCCAACAAATGGAAGACGGTAGATTCTCGCCTTCGAAGTACCACGCGTACATGGAGGAGCTCATTGCTCGCTCAAGGACATCTCTTTTCACTATTTGCCAAGAGACAGAAACCGCTTCGCAGACGCCCGGCAACCTCGCCTCTTGTCGAAATTCCCGATGGGAAAGCAAGAAACCCTCGTAATAGGCAGACGGGAAACACCCGCCTATTGCCGTGAGATCGAAAAAGAAAAAGAAACGATCGACGAACCCCGGTATAATCAAATTTACCAAGCATCCAAAGCGGAGAAGCTTCCTTCACAAATGAAGATGGAAAATACAAAGAAGGGATCAAAGCCAAAAACATGATGGCATTAAAACGCCCGGCATCCCATTTCGTCATTCTGGGGGTATGTTATACAAGAAGCGCCACCAAGGGCCACTCCTTCTGTGTAAACAAAGAAAAAGCCAGCGAGCTAATGAACGAAGTTCACAACGGAACCCGCGGTCCGCACATGAACGCCCGAGCATTGACACGTATCATTCTCCGTATGGGATACTATTGGATATCAATGGAAACAGACATCGCATCCAGCTTCGTCCGAAGCCGCGATAAATGTCAACGGTTTTCCAACCTCAATCACATCCTCCTCACGAACTCTACCGCATGACTACGCCACGGCCTTTCGCCACATGGGGAATCGACGTCATCGGCAAGATCACTCCTCCAGGGAGCAATGGTCACGAGTTCATTTTAGTCGCAGCCGACTACTTCACCAAATGGGTAGAAGCCGATCGTACAAGGTACTGAATTCTAAGAAGGTGGCCGAGTTCATCCGAGAGAACATCATGTGCCGATACGGAGTGCCCAACGAGATCATCTCCGACAATGGGACTCACTTCGCAGGAGATTGTGACCAACTACCGACCGACCCGTAGTCACACGTCACAGTCTTCTCCTTACGTACCACAAACCAATGGTGCAAGAGAGGCACCAACAAGACTCTCGCCATGATAATCGTAAAGATGACCACTCGCAGGTCGGACCGGCCCGAAAAGCTACATCTAGCCCTCTCGGGGATACCGAACATCGCCGAACCGCCACAGTGGGAGACTCCGTTCGCACTTACCTACGAAATGGAAGCAATGTTACCCGTGGAATTAGAAATTCCATCCCTCCGAGTCCTCTTGGAAAACGGGATCAATGAAGTCGAATGGCTACAGAGCCGTCACGACGAACTTGCTCTACTCGACGAGCGCAGATTGAAAGCCATGAAACACACTCGAGCCTACCAGAGCGTAATGGCACGAGCATTCGACAAGAAAGTCAAGATCCGAGACATCGAGAAGGCGACTTGGTGCTAAAGGAAAAGCCTCCTACGCACCAATCCCCTCGAAAAGTGGGAGCCTACCCGGATAGGACCGTTCGTGGTACAAAGAATCTTCTCCTGAGGAGCCATGAAGCTAGCGCACTTGGACGGAAACCCTTTCGTTAACCCCGTGAACGGAAGCAAGCTCCGCAGATACTTCGTTTGAGGAAGAGCACGAGTCAACTCACCTTCCCCATACACCGTCCCTCGCAAATTAAAGTGCTAAAAGAGTAATACCCAACCGGATACATTCCCGCTAATGATCCAGTAAAAACAGGTCGCACTTCTTTTGTCTTTGTTTTTCTCAAATTCACCTAAAGTGTCGAACTACGGTGACCCGAGCCCCTTAGTCCAATTGTAAAAGGGGAACGTAGGCACCATCTTTGGTTCGGTCTAAAAACAAAAATACAATAAGCATCAATTGCTTCGTGTTTCGAAAAACTCTTTTCATTTAACCTACAAATTCATAACGGTTAAAACATTCTTTGATGAGTTCAAGCACGGTCAACTCTCGACTCGCTACACGCTAGCAAAACTACAATAAAACATTAATCAATTAATGTGTCTCGCAATGACAATGGATGGATACTGACAAAGAAGGTCAACCTAGTTTCCCGTACTAGGTCCTTCATCCTTCTTCCCCTTCCCTTTTCCCCGCGAGTGTTCTTCACCTTCGCAGAAATATTCCGTAGGCCTTCTACCTCGGCTCGTGGACTCTTCCCGACGCCTCCGTCAATCCCGGCCGCCAATACAGCCCTTTCTCTAGCTCGTCTCGAGCCGCCTCGCTTCGAGCCATCATCGCAAAGGCTTTGATTGGCCTCCCGATCAAGACTTGCCACATAATCGCCTACGGCATCGCGCAAGACGATTCCCTGTGGTTAGCCTCGCTTCGTCCTCCTCAATGTCGAGCCGTCTGTGTGATCGCACTCAACACTCACTCCGTCTCCACAAGATAGCCATCTCGTGTCTCCCCTATACACTCTTCGTACTACCCGTATATCAAGCCGATGCAAAGGCCCTCTCTCTCCGCGAAAGAGAACCCCGGGCAGAAAGTGACGTGTATTGCCACCACCGGTGACCAAGCAATAGCGTCGAAGGATCCTCCATCCGCAGAGATCCCACCTCAAAGGTAGCAAGATAACTCGATCACCAAGGGCACTCGCTCCACCCCATACGCCGCAGTAACCAATGATGGAATATAGAAAGACGTCTCGAGACAAATTTCGCACTTCGACGATCAATGCACCCTCCCCGAGCGGTCCTACAAGTCTCAGAATCTCCAATGGGAACCCACCATCGCAAGTGATGCGTGCAAAGTCCGGCCATCCAGAGCTCCAGCCACTGATTACTCCCTATCACCGTAGGACGCCGCGAGAAAGACCAAGCGTCACAAGACATTGGCACCTCGTGCATCATCTCCAGCCTCTCCTCAACCACATGGTCGCATAGCGGGACTCCTCCCCACATGTATCGGCTACGGCCGCCATCCGCCTATGCCCAGAACGTCTCGCCCAAGACCAATGGCACGATGTCTCTCCACTCCGCATCGCTCACCAGTTCCAAGACACCGTGATGGCACACACCTGCAGACGTGAATGTGAACAGAGTAGCAATCACGCACAGAGCAAACGCGCCCCACGCAAAGACGCTCCTCGCCTCCGCAAATCTTTCTGGGCACCCCGAAATGTCAACGTAATCCAGATCCTCAGACAAGATCCCGTATGCTTCTCCAAATGAGATACCCAACAAGGACACTAGCTTCTCAACGGTGGCCATGCCACCAAGATACGGAAGAACTAGCTGCTCCGCCTCAGTCCTCCTGCATGGCCCGGAAATCTTCAAACGTAGGAGTGACTTCGTTGTACGAAAAGCCGTACACATTCCTCCTTACGTCCTGCAACCGAGACGCGGCTCTCAAAAGATCCCAATCCGGCATGAGCTCCTTCAAAGCCCAAACAGATTTAATCCCGTAATGCCTTCGAAAACCTTGTTCTCGCCTCGTGTGGTTCCGTACCCACGATCGAAAGTTGTCCAAATATCGCTCTTGCATCCGAGACGATAACTTGGGAAAGGGAGCCATGTCGAAGGTGAAGAAAACCTTAAGAAATGGAAAAGAACTCACCGTAATGAGCAAAGCAATGCGCTAGCTTCTTACAAATTGCAAAGCCGAAACCGCAATTTAAAGAATCGAAATTCAATTCTAGTCCGGCCGACTCCTCCGCAGCTTGACTTGTCAACTCGCAGCTACCGCCTTTAAAGTTGGAAACATTTCCAAACCATGCCCTCGTTCACTCTTATGAAATCTCGCGTGCTCGCCCTCGATTTCATTTAACCAATGACAATATCCCTTCCGCCCGGCTCGTGCAACAAAGGCAAATAATTAAAAATTAGTGCATACATGCTTAATTTTTGACCCGTTCAATTTTTAATGCATTTCTCCTTTTTATTTATTTTTGATTAACCTATTTGCTTATTTGCCGAAAATAACCGAAGGTGATCACGTAATAAATATGCGAAGTGTGTTCCCGCCCCACTGGCGCCTTTTTGCAAATACATTTCAAATCAAAATTTGTTCCCGACAAATACATGCATTTTGTCTAAACAAAATAGTAAAGAAAGAAAGCAAGAAAAGGGGACTACTCGAGTCCCGCTCGTCATCCGTACACTCGACGTACCGCTCCGCCGCCGCCGGATTCGTCGCAAACAGAACTCGCCGAACTCCTCCACTCGGGAATAGGCAAAGGGCCTCCTGAGTACGCGAACTCGAGGACTCTCTCGCGCCCGAGTGCGCGTAAGAAGGAGCTCCAAATCCAGCCTGTTCCGCCCGCGAACCGGCCAAACCCCGCGTGAAGTCCTCCCCACCACCGCTGGGAGCAAAGCGAACCCTCGGCCTAGACGGCCCCCGATCGCGGACGTCCACGCTCCTCCGGAACCGCACCGCATGAACTCCACGAGCCTCCCGGCGTAGGCGGACCACCCGTCCACCACCCTCATGGCCTCATTGTACGTACGCGTATACCGCGAACCAGAAAATCATCGAAAGCGAATGTAGTACAGATGCATCATGTGCGTAATGCTACTATCAAATGCGTAAAATCAAAAAGGTGCTCACCGAAGCATTGGGGTCCGCCCCGTATCGTGGTCTCGGCCCGCCGGAGCGGGATCACAAGTCGCTCGCGCGAACCGCCCAGCCTCGTACGCTAGCCTAGCTCGCGGACAGAAAATGTCGAGGACCTCCAGGACCTCGCCCTCCCTATGCCGCACCTGCGGGCTCCTCGCCTCATCTCAAGAAAACATCATAGGCGGCCCCCGCTATGATGTACTCGGTGAAGTACACACCCCGAAGGTACCCCTCCAAACTCATCCATCGGCATCTCCCTGGGATGCCGCATGTACAAAGGAGGATCCACCGGCACCAATGGAAGAGACCCCTCGCCTATGCCGACGGGTCACCCTCTCCCCAAATACATGGCGTCACAAAGAAGTCCCACCAGAGCTTCCGCCGCCGTGTAGTCTCGCCGGCACCGCACCGCGACATGATCAAACCCGCTCCACTGTGTCACTGGATCCTCTCGAGAACTCCAGTTCGGGCCGTAGATATCTCCTCGTACGACACTCGAGTGCCAACCTCGAAGAGACCGCCCTCTTCGCCTTCTTCGCCAAACCAAGATGGCAGTGGAACAGGGACGGTACGGCTCCTTTATGTCCCAAGCTCGCGGATCGAATACCTCGTAGCACTGCACCCGCCAAGAGAATGGAAAGTTATGTCGCCTACAAAGCGTATACATACGAGTACATAAAAGAGGCAAGGAAGAGAAAAAGCACGTAAACTTACATCCAAGACAAAGCGTGAAGGCCTAAATGAGTGCTCCTCTCCCCGCGAGAACTCCGTCCAAAGAGTGGTAGAGCTCGGCCACCCAGCCTCCCCCACGCAAACCCCTCACGGCATCCAAGTCTACCAACGACCCGAGCAGAGGGAAGTGACAAGACGTGTCGGAAGTCGGGAACAAAGTCGCCGACAGCGCAAACCAAAGGAACCTCGAGCTGGGACGCTCCGCGGTCATCCTCAAGGACCCAAATGATAATCGGCGACACCCGCCTCAAGTGATGCTCCATCGGCTCGTACCGAATGCCTAAGCCCCCGGCATCGGTAATATCAAAACCCAAAGCAGCCTGCATAACCGCTTCCGGTGTAACCATCAACCCACACTGGCCGTTGCCATAAGTCGGCAACCCAGCCGATAGCGGCAAAATCCGTGGGAGTCACCGTCGCTCCCCATCTCGAAATGGAAAGTGTGGGTCGTATCCCACTGCATTTCGCCGCCGCGACATACATGGACTCGCCGGCGTATCACTGCCGCAGCCACAAGACCGATAAACCCAACAACCCGAGTCAATCACCACTGCCGTGACTCCTCTCTCCTCTCGAGCTACGTCCGGATAAGGCCCCACAATGCTCGCACCGCCTCAAAGGCACCCCGACTCTTCTCGGTTGGGTATTAACCGTCCCTCGTCCCCGCGTACAAACAAGACATAAGCAACGTCAACAAAATGCAACAACGCATGTCAAAAGGATGCAATGCGATACGGTTCTCATTCATTTCCTACGTATATTTAAATCATTTCGAAAACTCCGTCGAATCCGGAACATTCAAAATCTTTCGAAAACTCCGTCGAATCCGGAACTTTCAAAATCTTTCGAAAACTCCGTCGAAAACTCCGTCGAATCCGGAACTTTCAAATTCTTTCGAATTTTTCGAAAATTTCGCTCCGTCCCGAATTAAAGCTACTTTAATTTTGGAAAATGCATTTAGACATGGAATTTTGCAACCAAAATTTTTATGTCATCTACCCATGATGTCAATTGAACTACGTCCTAGTCAATTTCGACAACGATTCATAGCAAAGTCAAAAGCCCCAAATCGGGCACCAAAATCCCTAAGTAAATTCCTAACAAATTTCTAACATTTAAAGAATGCACATTCTTGAAATTAATGGAATTTGTAGGGAACTTACGTGTCTTTCGATCCCTCCCTCGAGTTGTGGCGGTCCATCGCCGGATAAAACTCCGTCGGATTCAATGGAAGAGTGGTGGTTCGAATGGTCCGAACCAATCGAGTTCTTTCGTCGTCGGTCCTTCCGTGGCGAGCCATTGGTCCTCCTTCACCCTCCATAGCGATTTTCCCTAACAAATTCGAGCAAACCTTGCAATTTGGGTTGGATTTCTCTCTCTTCTCTCTCCTCTCTCGCCGGCAACAATGGAAGAAAATGGCCATTTTCTTCCCCAAATTTCGGCATTTAAAAAGATTCTGAAAAACCGCAAAGTCCGACCCGACTCTTACCGCACCGTAATAATTTTTGCCCCTTTTGCCCCTCGCCTTTTGGCAATTCCAATTTTACCACTTTCGCCCCCGAAAGTGTAAAATTTCCCGCTAGACATTTCTAACACCCCATCCCCCGAGGATAAATCGAAGTTAGTTCTCACTAACGCCGTCTCCGCACGTTAAATTCTCGCTAGTCATCACTAACGCCGTCTCCACACGTTAAATTCTCGCTAGTTCTCACTAACGTTCGTCTCCGCACGTTAAATTCCAGCTAGTTCCTCACTAACGCTCGTCTCCCGGGACGTTAAATTCACCCTTGACATTTGACATCCAAACGTTCAACCATGTCTCCTGACATTTCACTACGATTCCGTCTCCCGACGTTAAAATTTAATAATGGTCCTCACCATTAAACTCTCAATCGCGACCTTTCACGGTCCGATTCCAATCCTCAATCGCGACCTTTCACGGTCCGATTCCACTCTCAATCGCGACCTTTCACGGCCCGATTCAATCTCAATCGCGACCTTTCACGGCCCGATTCAATTCTCAATCGCGACCTTTCACGGTCCGATTCAAATCTCAATCGCGACCTTTCACGGTCCGATTCCAATCCTCAATCGCGACCTTTCACGGTCCGATTTCAATCCTCAATCGCGACCTTTCACGGTCCGATTTCAACTCTCAATCGCGACCTTTCACGGTCCGATTTCAATCCTCAATCGCGACCTTTCACGGTCCGATTTCAACTCTCAACCGCGACCTTTCACGGTCCGATTCCAACTCTCAATCGCGACCTTTCACGCACGGTCCGATTTCACTTCAATCGCGACCTTTCACGGCCCGATTCCAACTCTCAATCGCGACTTTCACGGCCCGATTCCAATTCTCAATCGCGACCTTTCACGGTCCGATTCCACTCTCAATCGCGACCTTTCACGGTCCGATCTCCAACTCTCAATCGCGACCTTTCACGGCCCGATTTCCAACTCTCAATCGCGACCTTTCACGGTCCGATTCCAATAACCGCGACCTTTCACGGTCCGATTTCACTTCATCGCGACCTTTCACGGTCCGAGCCTCAATCGCGAACCTTTCACGGTACGATTCCAATTTCATCGACCTTTCACGGCCCGAATTTCCAATTCTCAATCGCGACCTTTCACGGTCCGATTCCACCTCAACCGCGACCTTTCACGGCCCGATTTCACTCTCAATCGCGACCTTTCACGGTCCGATTCCACCTCAATCGCGACCTTTCACGGCCCGATCTCAAATGCATCCCGACTCGCGCCCGACCTCCACTCTCTTATCGAGACCTTCGCCATCTCTCCAAGACAAACAATAAGCCCGAACCCCAAGGTACGAACGCCTTGCAAATAGTCATCTCCGCAACAAAGAATAAGCCCGAACCCCAAGGTACGAACGCCTTGCAAATAATCATCTCCTAAGAACAAAGAATAAGCCCGAACCCCAAGGTACGAACGCCTTGCAAATAGTCATCTCCCGGCAACAAAGAATAAGCCCGAACCCCAAGGTACGAACGCCTTGCAAATAGTCATCTCTCCAATAAGAATAAGCCCGAACCCCAAGGTACGAACGCCTTGCAACAATCCTCTTCGGCCATCCAAGTAAGCTCCGAACGCTCATCCTCAAAGTAGGATAAAATCGGGCAACAAAGAATAAGCCCAAGACTCCAAGGCACGAAAGCCTCGTCAACATCGCAACTCCGGCTTGAGGCGCCACACGCCCTCGAAGGTTTCTAAGTCCTGTGTTCGACGCTCCTAACAAGCCTCCATTCGTGCATGTGTACTCGCGAATGGTCTCATCCAGGCTTAGACGCCTCCTAACAGCTCGCCAGTCAAGGTCCCCATGCGCGGCCCTTGCTCCTTTTCGAACTACGATCGGCTTGATTCCCGCCGGATACGTAGGAATCCTTTTCGCTAAGGGTCCAAACCACCACCGCCCTGTGTCTCCTTCAAAGTAAGGCATCCCGATTTGGATCCTTATCTTTTTCAACGACCCCACCTCCTTCTCGGAGGAGACGTCGCCGAGGGGCTAACTGTAAGTACCCAAATCCGGATCGTCCAAACTCCGTCGAAAGTTAACCGAAATCCGTTAACCGGCCCGCTCCAGGTTAACCGGAACTCGTTAAACTCCCTGCTGCCGTGCCAACGAGACGTCCTGGATCGCCCTGCATCCCGACGCCGAACCGTACTTAGCACGTGACATCTCACGTAAAAGTATGGCTTTCCCCGAAAAACGCATTTTCCGGCACTTTCCGGGCGTTTCTGACATTTCCTGATCGTTATTTTAAAAACGGACAAAACCGGACCGAGGGACAAAATCCCACATCGCCCGTGACTCAGAGGGCACGTGGCAGCCATGCCACCTCCCTCTAGTCACCCTTCAATCAATTTCAAAGGGAAAAGACCAAAATGCCCCCGGTTTGCAAGCCAAGTCCTACGGACTCACTGTGCACTTTTCCCGAAATTGCCGCAAGTCCCCTGCATTTCCAAAATTCCCAAAACCCCCGAAATTCGACCCAAGTCCCACGACTCCTACCGCAATTTTCACCCTATAAATAGAAGTTGTCACAAAGGCAAGAGGGATTTTTCACACCAAAAATCACCACCCCACGGTCCAAACCGGTTTTCACCCTTCCCGAGCTCCCGTTTTGTCTCGATTCGCGTGAAACCTTCGTATTTCGATCAAATACGCACCCTACAACTTCGAAACAACCTTTCGAATCACTTTCCGTGTCCCGTACACACCTCCCGAGCCAAAGGAGTCGACTCCTAGCCATAGGTATAACTCCCTCTCTCTCGAATCTTCCGTTCCTGCCTCGGTTTACGCGCCGCCGCTATAATCAAGCTTTCGAACGTCGTTATCAAAATGTAGACGCTTCGTCTAACTGGGGTCCGATACGTTTTAGCCCTCGATCCTCTTCTCTTTCCGTAAGAGAAGTAATCACGGGTTAAAACGGCGTTCCGACCCCTGCCTGCTTACTTTCATGTCATTTACAATTCCGAGCCGTTTGGCCTCGTTGATCGTCATTTACAATTCCGAGCCGCTTGGCCTCGTTGATCGTCATTTACAATTCCGAGCCGTTTGGCCTCGTTGATCGTCCTTACAATTCCGAGCCGTTTGGCCTCGTTGATCGTCATTTACGAATCCGATCGTTTGATTCCGTTGACACCGCTTTAAATACCGTCATTTACAAGTCCGATCCGTTTGGATTGTGATAGTATTTACTTTTCAAAGTCCGAGTCGCAACCCGATTCGTTGATCGCATGTCATTTAATACGTATTTTTCCCGTAAAAATCGTTAACAATGTAATGCCCGGTTCAAAACCGGAGTTCGTCCGTCGAACTCTCTTTCAAAACGCGCGAAATGACGTTCGGCCTCCGAATGCTCATCTTCAAACTCAAAGCCGCCATTTGACACTTAAAATCATTTAATACGCATTTTTCCCGTAAAATCGTTAACAATGACTCGTATGGCTCAAAG
The DNA here is from genome assembly GCA_022495995.1 of Adenophora triphylla var. japonica. NCBI lineage: Eukaryota > Viridiplantae > Streptophyta > Magnoliopsida > Asterales > Campanulaceae > Adenophora > Adenophora triphylla. The sequence continues at coordinate 35,625 of JAFEMH010005383.1, forward strand.
TCGACGTTTGCCACGCAAACGCTCATTTCAAACTCAAACCGACGTTTGTCATTCAAACGCTCGTCTTTTCAAACAAAGTCACCTAATCAACGTTTGTCATTCAAACCAAGATTAAGCTTGTCATTCAAGCCCCCATTTCAAAACACACACACACACACACACACACGATTTCGAGAAAGGTAGAAAGACTCGTCATGCGAGGCGTTTCTGCGATCTCGTAATACTCTACCCGAAACGTAACTTGACCTCCGAACCTAACAATCTCTCGGTACAAAAGCTTTTTACTCGTTTTTGCTGCCAATAAAAATGATCCCCTTTTTCAAAAAAGCCTTTTCCTAAGTTTTTGCTACCAATAAAAACGACACCTTTTCACAATAGCCGTTTCTCAACGTTTGGGCTCAAAATACAAAAACCACGTGGAGACTCCTCATTTTGTTCCTTTCCATGAAGCGAGGTCTCAGACACCAACCCTCCGCGAAAGACAACCGCCTTTCCGCGCCCGCTCGCGCGAAAAGATCGGGTAATTTCACTTATCCACCTTGAGGCTAAATATGTTGCCCTTGGGAGTTACTTTGCACAATTGCTTTGGATGAATCAAATGTTGAAAGATTATGGATTGAATAGCAAAGTTTTGATTGCTTTTTGTGATAACAAAAGTGCCTTGGACATATCAAAAAATCCTGTCCAACATTCTAGAACAAAACACATTGATATTAGACATCATTTCATTAGAGATCTTGTAGAACAAAAAACTGTGTGTCTGGAATTTGTTGGGACTGAAAATCAATTGGCTGATATATTTACAAAGGCATTAGATTTGGAGAGATTTTCCTCCTTGAGGAAGTCTCTTGGCTTGTGTGATATCTAAGGTTGTGAGACCAAATGTGTCTCACATCCTCTAACACATCTGTATATTAGATTAACTGAAAAAAAAAATTATAAAAAAATAAAAATTCAAAAAATATCATGTATTTGCACGAAATTTCTCAGTGTGGTCACTTGTGAGTCTTCATCTTTGACATTATTTTTGATCACTTAATTGTGAGCACTTCCTGTTCATGTCACCTTTTGGTGACTTGATATAACCTTCCTAGGTATCTCACAGTGGGTGCTAAAAGAAAAAAAAAATATATGTGTGAGAAACAGCTGCTTCACCCTTAGTATGAAGCCATACCATTGTGATCAAGTGATTCTCATAAGAAATCTTGAAATCAAACTTGATAAGATCATTGGGAAAAAGGGCTATCTTTGGGATCAAGTAAAGTGAAAGCTACTCACAATGCAAAAATCCACAATAAAAATTGGTGAATGCATCATAGAGGCTGTGCAGATTGGATTATTGCTCATTGACTTTTTGTGATCTAAATGTGTCCCCATATGTGACTCACATCCTATGCCACATCCATAAGCTGAGAATATTTCCACCACCTGTGTGTTTGCATCATGCTAGGCATACTGCATTTTTTAGGACATATAGGAGCTTTGTAAATATACTAGTTAATTAATTTTCTTTCCTAGTTCATTCTTTGATTATATAGGTTTTTGATCTCCAATATCTTTCATGAAAGAAAAAGGTGTGTATCAATCCTTGTTTGAAAAGGTTGGAAAATTCAATTGGGATTCTGTTTTTAAAATAAAGATATGGCTGAGATATTTCTGTTTCCATAAAAATCTATCAAAATCTTATTTTATTTTAATCCCCTATTTCTTAAAAGGTGGTTGTGTGTGGTAACCTCAAAGGTTTCTAGTCGTTGGAGGACTCCTAAGGAATATAGGTTATGTGAGACCTTTTAGGAAAAGGATTTCCAAATATCAGTTGGAAAGGGGGAGCTGTGAGTATTTAAGATACCTCACATCCGTCCCATCCCCCATAAACCCTTGCTAAAACCTCTTGTTCTTCCTTAGCTCTGCACACAATCTCACACATTGCATTAATTTCTACTTCTACTATTCCACCTAACAAATCTCATCTGATTAAATGGCCGATCATTCAAATATTAGGGAAGAAGACGTTCTTGATATCGTTCCAATCTCTGTAGCAAAAGGTGAGGCTTCCATTGTCGTCAACCCTGCAATCTCAAAATTTCTTGCTGAATTCGCCTCTCCTTCACCCTCATCTGACCCAATCATGGAAGCTCCATCTCCTAAATCCCCTACATTGGAACCCTTGCCTGTTTCAACCGCTGAAAATCCTAAGGCTCCAACTTCTCCGGTGATTTCACCATCGGTTGTCGCCCCTGTCTCTACCTTTGTAGAACCTTCGTCAACCAAGAAGAGGAAGCTTTCTCAAGCAAAACCCCTGAAGCCTGCTGCAACGCCTGTGCCCCAACGCAATCTTCGCCGTTCGCATAGGGTTCGTAAGTTGTCAGAATCTGACAAGGCCAAGAACTTGAAGAAACCTGGCGGGAAGCCCTCAACAGCCATTGCACTTGAAGAAGATGATGAAGAAGAAGAGGTAATTGCTCCTCTTGTTAGGACTAGGGCTCAACCCCCAATTCCTCCTCCCGTAGTTGTTGATCCTGTCCCTATTATTACCCCTTCTGATAATGATCCCCATGTTGAACCCATTATTCCTGTTGAGACTGTTCCCCATGCTGAGTCTGTTGATCCTATTGCTCCATCATCCTCTCCCATAGCTTCATCTGATCCCATTATCCCGATTACCACTCCTTCTATTGAGGTTTCACCTCCTGTGGATAATGTTTCTGTCCCTATTGTTGATCCTTCTTCCCCTGTAGTTGCATGTCCTATTGAGGACCTTATTTCTTTTAATGATGAAGAACCTTTAGCAAATATTTTAATGGATTTGAGGGGAAAGAAAAAGGTGGCTGCTACTGATTTAGAGCCCTTTGATGATGAATCTGATTCGAGTTCTGATAGTGATGATACTGCATCTGATGAGAATTACAAACTAGGGAGAGAAGAGCTTGACCAAGAGAAAGAGGACCAAGAGATAGATTCCTCTTCTGATGATGACACTGAGATTGAATCCATCAAAGTTCCATTCCCTTCAAAAGATGTGTCTGAGGATGTGCACACATCCAGACGCACATCTACAAGGAAGAAAGCTGAGAAGGGTATGGCTTCTACTCTTACCATTGCACCTACCCCAAAACCATTTTCCAAGAAATTCTTGTCTAAAAAGGCATCTGATAGGTTTGGCCAAATTTCTTCTAAAGCTTTTATTGTGGAAATGAAAAGGGATAGGGAAACCTTTGTTAAGCTTGGTATGGATAAATTTTTTGAGGAAAGAGGTCTGTTCTTAACTGTGGATCATCCCCTACCTTTCTACCCTAAGATGGTGTATGAATTCTATGCCAATTTGACTAAGGGATTAGATAAGAGTTATTCCTCTCCTCCTACTGTCTATGTTAGAGGAGTATTTGTTTCTTTTTCCCCATCTGTCATAAATGACTTGCTTGGTTTGAATGATAATTTGGATGAGTTAATTTCTATTGATGATGATGAGCTTGTGACTGCTATCACCCATGGAAAGGTGACTTCTTGGCCTGTGAAGCCAAAGGATTTGGGTAGTGGATCTTTATCCTCCCTTTACTGTTTTCTCCATTACATTCTTGTTGTCAATCTTTGCCCCTCAAATAAACAAAACCTCAGTTACTAGGGTGCAAGCTCTCCTTCTTTACAGATTGGGCATCAAGAGGCATATTAATTTTGACGATTTCATCTTTAGGAAGATCTGTGACTATGGAGAGTCACCATCTAAAAAATGGTCTTTACCCTATCCTTCCTTGATTTCTCAAATCCTTATTGCCAATGGAGTTAAGCCTGAAAAAGGAGAAGAAAAGGTTGAAAATTTTGCTCTGTTTAAGGAATCCAAAACCCTGCTCGACCCTAAGCAAAGACATGTGGATCTTCCTTTGGGTACTGTTCCTGAGCTTGGTATGCCAGATGTGGACACATCTGAAGCCACATCTGAAGACAACTTTGTGGCTCAAATGAAGGATTTAGATGCTGCAATTGTAGAAGCTGAATCTCAAGCTCAAGCCTCCATTGCTCATGCCAACAATATGAAAGCCCTTAGGGATAATCTCATTCGATGGCATGCTAAACTTTCTAGTCAAAAAGGGGGAGAATCAAGCTCTGGAAATGGAAAGTGGGATGCTGCTGTTGCTGCTCAAGCTGTGGCTGGTTTTAAATGGAGACATTTCGAACTTTAATTTAGGGGGAGAAATTTTTTTGGATGTGTTGATTATGGTTTGTTGGTAGCATGAACAATTTTAATTTCTGCTTTAGTTTTAAGTTTTTGGTCTCTAAAACAATGGTTTGTAATAGCTTTTAATTAGGACATTGCTGAATGGTTTTTTGTTTTTTGCTCAATAGACTGCTGGTATTCTGTTTCTGTTCTAACATTGTTCTATGCAGTTTTTATGTGTGGATGTGTATACATCTGGACACACATTCATTCAGGGGGAGTTATGTTTTTCTATATTCTGTGGTCATAAAAATGTGATTGTTATAAATCTTTGATTTTGATCAGAAAGTCCAAAATAGGGGGAGATTGAAACCGTGAGTTTTATGAGAACATATTTATGTTTCCTTATTTAAAAAGTCTTCTATTATGGTAAGAAGATTTTGGGACTTTCATGGAGATTTATAAGTATTCTACTTTGACTAGGAATTGTAAATATAGTAAATATCTTTTATTTATGTACATAGTTATATATTAGGACTAACCCACTAATATTTGATTTCCTTGTGAGTGTGTTTTATGTTTTCATATAGGAAAAGAGATCTCACAAAGGAAGAGGTCGATTGCATGAAGATCTTCTCCATGGTGCACTATAAATACAAGGCATTCAGCACAAGAGAAGCTACGGAATTTTAGAGAGAAAATTACTTATTCTTCATTGTATTCGACATTATTGTTTTAGGTTGTGAGTGAAGGTTGTGCCTTACATCCGTAACTCACATCTAGGTTTTCATAGAGTTCTCTTGTTTTACTTCTGACTAGAATAGATCCTACTTGGGAAAGGGGAGTTGTTCTTGTCGTAGAAGGTGATTAGAACTCGTTTAGTATTTTCATATTTTAGTTTTTCACTTATTTGTTTTTGTAAGCAACAAAAGTTTTTTTATAGTGAAAAGTTTTTGGGCGTAAGCCTAGTTTGCTGATCACATTGATCAGTAAGCGTAAATAACTCTTGAGTTATTACATTTAATTTGGTTTTAATTATTTTATTCCGCTGCATTATCTGTGGATGTGTGGACAGTTGTGAGACACATCTGTACTCACATCCGTTGTCTGTTGTGTGATCTAAAGTTTCCTAGCTACACGAAACTTTCAAGCAATAACTTACATAGGAAAATTTGGGAGATACAAATATAATATGATAAGCACGTATATTCTTGGATAAATAATATTTAATCGTCTTTCGCAGATGTTCTACCTTTTCTATTAATTGATCACTTAGTGATTTTTCATCGTTCTGGGGATGGGTGGCACAAAGGATAGAGAAGGGGGCAGAGGGTGTTTAATTTCATTGGTAGAGTCATACAAGCAGTTGAGAAGCATGACGAAGTTGGTGTGAATAATGTGTTGGAGGTCATCGACAACAATCCGGCGGGTATCTTGTTAGATAGTTTATAGTTAGTAATGATTTGAATTTGATACTTGCATGACTATTTATTGAAACTAATACTTATGTGATCATGGGATTTTTTTTGGAGCTTTTGTGGGCAGTGATTCTTTTCGGGTTTACTATTGCCCGAGGAAGACACCTTCTGGTGGACTTGAAATTTGCCCAAAGGATTGCTATTATTTTTCACAAATGTCCGAAGAATACACGACTTCACCAAATGATGTTTTATTATTATTAAGAGTTCACAGTACTCGAATTTTTAATTTTTTTGGTAAGAAAGAAAGAGTACTAGAAATATATGAATACTTATTTTGTGACTCGGAGCTTTAATGGGCATTCTTAATGACTAATATTTAGAGGAAAATGTGGAGTTTCATGTACTATATATATTCCTTCCACTATTACCTTGTTAGTACCCGTGTTGAAAGGAGCCAAATAAAGGGTTTGAAGCAAAGGGGATGGAAAAGGCCAAAAGGGTGTAATTGAGGGTAGACATGTTCGAAATAAGATTCACACTTTTTTTTTTTTGTACATTTCAAAGTAAGGTTTAAACTTAGCTTCATTTCTAAAATGACAAAATATAAATAGTATTTTGGTCGTATATATATCCTTATACTTTTTGGATGATTACAAAATAATACTCCCTCCGTCCCTAAATGTTTGTCCCATTTGCCTTTTTCCTTTGTCCTAAAAAATTAGTCCCATTTCCAAAATTAAAGCTTCAAAATCACTAAATTTTCAAAACTTGTAACATTTAGGGACGAAGTATTACATAACGGCGGTGTATATTATCAATAATTTTCAAAGCGTTCGTAAAAATAACCAAAATTAAAGCTTCAAAATCACTAAATTAATGTTGTGAAATTGGGGGGATCACCACATCCACTAGCCCATACTAGCAGTCATCAACATGGAGAAAAATTAAATCAACACATGATAATATGAAAGAACAAGAACACCGATAATTTGTTAACCCGGTTCACCACCACCCGTGGCTACATCCGGAGGCACCAAGCCAGGATATCACTATAATAATATATGAAGGATTACAGCTTTACATATGCACTCACACAGATCTAGCATAGTAACTCTCCATGAGCAATCTCTCATATATGTATTATCTCACCTCCCCTAGAACGCACAAATAACATGGTCATGGCCGGATTGTAGGATCGCCCCCATGGCTCTCCTAGGCCCCCGACCCCCCTTCCTAGACACTATTTTGTGGCTCCCTTTGATATCCTAACTTTCTCCTCTTGGGTACAAATATTATGGTGGTAGTCACAATGTATTTATAGAGATACAAAACCTACTCCTAATCAAAACCTAATTTACCCGGAGTCCTTGAGACGGAAGGAGTATCACTTTAATTAGGAATACTGATTTGTTACCGAAATTAATTCCACTCCAAGACTCCTTTACACGCCTTCGCAGAAAATCCGTCCCCGACATCTGTTTCCTTGGGCGGTCGCCCACCTCCTCTCTGGGCGGTCGCCCATCACAACAGTCCGCTCCGATTTTCTGCTTCTTCATGGTTTTGATCCTCTCCTTGGTTTTGGCTCCAATCCCAACAATTAAAATGTTTGAAAAGTCAAATGAGACAAACATTTAGGAAGGGAGGAAGTACTTGCTTAAGTAATCTATTTTTTACTAAAATTATGATAAATGGTGGAAGGGTAGTTCAAAGATAGAACACAGTAGAGAAGGTCAAGTTTGACAAATGTGTATTTGCATGAGTATGACTATGGGTCGGGTTGTTAATCAGGTGCTTGCTCCGTAGCTGTTTAGCGATTTATTTTTTAAAGCATGTGTTGTAATGTGAGGCAGTCTATGCTAATTTGCTAAGAGCTAATATTTAGGAAATGAGCAAAATAAAGTGCTGTTGAACTTAAATCTATAAATATATGAATGAATTAGGGGTTCCTTTTCTTTCATATTGCTTACCTTTGCATAATTTCACCGTGTCATCGACATGGGTTAGGGTACTAGTTAATTTATAATTATAACTAATTTAGCTTAATTACTTAATCCTATTTTGTGGATTGCTAAATGAGACTTCTTTTGTATGTCAAATTAAAGCAGTAGCCAAAGAAGTAAAACAGCTTCGAAATTGTTGTACTAGGTAAACAGTTTGAAAACCTAGTTTTTTTTTTTTTTCTTTTAAGAAGGGGATCAACACATTTCATCGCTCCCTCCTTGATGCACAGAGGGGTCTAGTTATGCTAGGGAGGGCAATGTCATTCCCTCTAACCACTGGTGAGGGAATCGAATCCATGACCTCCAGGTTGGAAGCCATGAACTCTAACCATCAGGCTAAGACCCCGCGTGCGTTTGAAAACCTAGTTGAACTTTAATGATTGGGTAAAATCAAAGAAAAGTTGGACCATTATACTCCCTCCGTTTCAAAATGTTTGTCCCATTTGAACTTTTTGTTGAACTTTGATCACAAATATATGACAATTTAATTATGTTCATGAAATTCTAAAAATTCCTATTGATTAACCATTAATAATATTATCAACAACAACTTTTAGAATTTCATGAATATAATTAATCTCTCATAAATTTGTGGTCAAAATTCAACAAAAAAAGTCAAATAGAATAAACATTTTGGGACGGAGGGAGCATATGGTAAATAGGCTGAAGACATTTTGTTGTAGGTTGTCGTATGGTTGCTCCATGCGAGCATGCCGCACAGTGTAACCCAGTTGTTGTTCTTCCGTCCCCTTTGCTCGGTTGTCTCTCTTTTCCAGTGTGGTTGATATTCTTGTTTGAAAGAAATGGAGTGGCTAGAAAGTGCACAGACGCCTGATGTGAGTCCTGATGCTATCGCACCAGTCCTAGCACAACAAAGAAATGCAGCGGAAATTAAATAAAGAAATCGACACAAACAAGGATTTAAACACTTATCTACAGCAATATGCTGTAGACAATAAACTTCTCTTATTAAAGATCACTTTCGAATTGATTACAAAATGTAAACTAAGAGAATGACCAAATAATCAAAATGAACTCTCACTAAAACAAACTCCTCACAGCCTGAAATCTCTTCAGCCTTTTGGAGTGTACAAAACCGTGTAATGTAAACTGTCTTGGCCTTCGTATTTATAGCCAAGGTAACGGGTAAGGATAAGCTTGGATAAAGAGCTTGATCAATCTTCAATCTCTTCAATCTTCTTTATCACTTCAAGTCTTCATTTATCCATGTGAGAGTCCTATTTAAATAACCAAAATAATACTAAAAACATAATAATTTTCGGTTAATAGGTTAATTAAATAAAAACAATATATAAAGTATTTACTTAATTTAAAATACAATGAAAGTAACAAAACATAATTAAGTCAACCTTTTTGACTTGGCCCAAGTGTGATGCTATCACACTTTCAATCTCCCCCTGTTTTGTTGCTTTCTGTTCAAAAAATAAATCTCAAGCACAATATTTTAAACACAATTAAATAAGCTAAATATTATCAAACACAAGATATGAGATGGAGAGCTCGAACGCTCCCCCTAAATACTAGCTAATAAAAACCATAAAGCACCATGTCCAAAACATAACTAAACAAACCAAACCAACTAAGCAAAAAACAAATCACCATTGTTCCTAATTTAAAAACAAGAAATTAAAATTGTTTTCAACCACATCATAACCCCATTCAGAAAAAGGTCCTGCTCCAGTTCAGATTAGGATTCTCCTCCATTTCAGCTTGTGTTTTTGCCAGTAGCTCCCACCTGAAATCATGGCTGACTTCTTCGACTTGAGCTAGCTCCCCCTTTTTGATCAGAAAGCTCATCTCTTGCAGCCAACAATTTGTTCCTTCTCGCTGAGATTTTCTTGAACTGTACCCTTGTATTGAGCATCCACCTTTCCAAAAACTTGATTTCATCAGAGAGTACTTTTACTAGGTTCACAGGTGATGCTGGGGATGATGTACGCACATCGTCAGTAGCATCAGCAGGTTCATCTTCATCAACATCTTGTGCATCAATTACTGGATCATCTGAGAATGCTACAGGTAGATCTACAGTCCTTGTGGGACATTCTAACACAGGCTGAATGTTAAAAGGCTCAATCTTTTCCACAATCCTATCAGACATGAAAATTTCTACCCCTTGTTTCAAGCACAAACCAGTAATTAAGCAAGGAAATGGAAGGTCAGAGGGAAGCTCTTTCTCAGCAAACTGAACTATACTCCCAAAAATAACTTCACCCAAGTTGAACTCAAGACCATTAAAAATCCTATAGATTAGGTCAGCATGAGGTACAGTAACAATATTTTTGTTGGAAGTGGGTTTCCAATTGAAGGTTGATACTTTGAATAAGAAACCACATAAGGAGGTGAGCATGGTACACTTGAATTGTGTGTGCCATGTGGGGTCAAGACCATTGGTTATAGAGTTGGCAATATCATTTTTAGGTGCCATAGGTGGAAGGATGTGAGGAGATGGAGTATGAAGGAAAATGTTGATCATAGCAGGAGAAAAAGAAACAATTTGATCACGAACTTTCACCTTTTCAAAACTATCAGACCTAGGATCTTGAATTGCTTGGACAAGACTAGCATAGAATTCACTAACAAGTGAAGGGTAATAGAAAGTGGGATAAGAGACAGAGTGTAAGAGGCTTTTTTCTTCTAGAAACCTTTTCATACCAACTTCATCAAAAGTTTTGTCAATGACCCTTTCAACCAAAAAACCTTTCTTTCTAAAGAAGCCAAATCTTTCCTTAACTGACTTAGACATAAATTTCTCAGGAGAGTGGGGGCTTACCTTTCTTGAGGAAGGTTTAGCTCTTGGGGAATGCCTAGGCTTAGGCAATTCAGCTTGGAGGCACCGGGTCTTTCTTAGGCTCCTTCTTGGTGAGGATGCAGATGTGAGTACATCTTCAGCAGCTTCCTTCCTTTCGCTCTAGCTCATCTCTCCCAAGTTTAAAAGTGTCATCTTCAGCTTCATCATCATCTGACCCAATGTCAGATGCTTGGGCAGAGATAGACCCAACAGCTTTGGCCTTTGCTTGCCTCACTTTGCCTTTCGCTTTCCTCAAATCCAAGAGAGCTTGCGGGGGAATATGCTCATCCTCATCCTCATTACCTTCTTCAATTTCATCGCCTTAATGAGTCCCAGAGTACCAATTGCCCGGAGATGATCGAGCAGGGGCAACATGAGAGTTGGAAGGAGGGGATGGAGTTGGAGATGCATTAGTACCTTTGGTAGCACGAGTAGGTGACTGTTGAGATATGGCGATCCTTCTAGCATGTAAATCCTCAGGTGTCACAATGACGTGAGGGAAGTCATCTCCAAAGTCCTGATCAACAGAATCAATTATATCCTCAGCTTCCTTCAACTCCTCAAGCTCTACGGATTGAGACCTTCTAGACACAACTTTGTATGCCTCAACATCCTCTTCTTCAGAATCACTTGAATACACAGATAAATCACTCACATATTTTCTCTTCTGAGGCAAGGGTTTACCAGAGGAGCTCCCAAAATCACTAGCCTTAGCTTTTCCCCTTTTTCTCTTGAGATCAGCAGAGGGATCAAAGTCCTCATCATCCTCGCCTTCAATGAACTCTGGCTCGGCCATGTTTGGACGAACCCTAGGGGTGTACTCCCCCATGTTAGGAGAGAAACCCCTCTGCCTCAACAACCAGTTAGGGCCTCTAGCTACCCCCGCCATTGCACCCACAGCTTTCAAATCCCCAGGATTATCAGCATCAATGGCATTGTCTGGAGCACCAGGGAGCGACATTGAGACAGGGGAAGCATCGGTGTCGACAAACAGCTCCACGGCGGCTTCGGTTGGGGCCACCGGAGATGGAGGCGATGAGCTAGCGGCAATCGGAGAGGGAGACTTGGACGGAGACGCCATGATCAGAGGAGCAAACTGAAAGAGGCTTTGAAATTTCTAAGGATTTTTGTTCACTAAGACCGGTGAGGGTTTAAAGAGAGGAGGGTGAAGGTATTTATTTGATGTGATAGCACGTCATTAAATCATAGTAGGCTTAGGTCACTAAAGAGAGTTTTAATTGCATTTGAACTAAACTAAATTCCTTTGGCCGGTTAGGATACAAGGGGTTAAATGAGTCTTAACTTCTTTGGAGATTAAGATGATAAAGATAAATAAAAACTTTTTAGTTTTAGATAATAAGTCGCAAGTGGATCTGTATCTGTGTGCATTGTTCCTTATACTAATCCTGAGATTGTTTTATCCTCGAAGGAATTTTTCATATTTGAAATCGCACAAATAGGAGGCAATAACTTCTTTTAGGAGAGTATTACGCAAGCGACTCGATCTACCCGATACTTTTTCTGACTTTTTCATTATTTTCTTATTATGAAAGCATGCTTTAATTGCTTGTACTGCATTTTGTTGATTTACTGCAATTATACTGCTGATTACATGATTATCCCTTGAAATTATTTGTTTAATTAATTTAGGCATTGCATAGTTTATATTCTAACAGAGTAATAAGTAAACCTTTAATAAGGATAGTAATGAGAATGATATTTGAATGGTTGAAATAAACTCTATCATTATAAGATGGAAAAGTAATTGATTACATGAATGAAAGGGCGATGAAGTAAGATAAAGTTAGTTAATCACCATTACTCATTCCGTCCCTAAAAAATGTCACTTTTTGTTTGTTTAGTATTTTAAGTAACATAAAAAACCATAATCATAAGTGTAAAGATTTTAAAGCTAATCACACTTCTATAGAAAAATAAAAAAAAATTAATAATAATAATAAAAAAATAAAAATAAAAATAAAAATAAAAATAAAAATAAAAATAAAAATAAAAATAAAAATAAAAATAAAAATAAAAATAAAAATAAAAATAAAAATAAAAATAAAAATAAAAATAAAAATAAAAATAAAAATAAAAATAAAAATAAAAATAAAAATAAAAATAAAAATAAAAATAAAAATAAAAATAAAAATAAAAATAAAAATAAAAATAAAAATAAAAATAAAAATAAAAATAAAAATAAAAATAAAAATAAAAATAAAAATAAAAATAAAAATAAAAATAAAAATAAAAATAAAAAATAAAAAATAAAATAAACATTCATCTTATTTTCTCTTCTGACATCCTCCACCCTCCACCCTCAACCCTCCACCACATGTTTTAACAACACTCAAACCATAGTTACAAAGATGAATTCATTCACGCTTGACATTATCATTTGCTCTTTGTAAAAATATCCGACACCATCCTACTAAATTGCAGCTACACCAAAATGAATAATTGTTCCCCACACCTATTAATAAATAAATTATTAGTAATAATTGATAATTCTGATCATCATTTTAAGATCAATTGGATTTATTTTTAAATTTAAAACATATAACATCACATGATAAAGTTCAATAAACTCATTGACAAAGAAATTATTTTGGGCAAATGACAAATTAGAATTGAAAGTTATGGGGGCGTTCTCAAATTGGTGTCTAAACTTTGAGGCCGTTCCCAAATTGTGGTCTAGAATTTTGTCAAGTTAGAGTTTGAATTGATATAATTTCATCACTTTGGGTATATATATATATATTAAAGAATGTGTTAAATTATTATAACAGTGACACTTGAAAGTGTTTTTGGTGAAGATTTAACTCGCTTAAGCTAGAGCTATTTGGCTCATCACTTTGGGATTATAGAAAAGACCAAACTAACTAGTTTTACATGAGCCAAATACGTGGGCACTTAACAAATTTTTCTAAATGAAAAATCTATAACTAACTAACTAACATTTTTAACTTTGGACCCTAAATTGTAAAAATTGGAACATCAGACCACAATTGAAACACTGCCCAAAAACTTTAGACCGACCATAATTTGTCATTTCCCAATAACTAAACATGTTGCGTAACGACAAACTGAGTTGGTAAAAGAAAATTAAAGATATACATTGAGAAGATGAAATGGAAGCCTAAAAAAATGCATGCAAGAGATGAAGAACTATCATACTATGCTTCCTTATATAGGATCATGAGAGAGGAATTAGAGTTAAGCAAAATTGAAATCAAAAGTTTTTAAGCTAACACTCCAAAGTTAACATGATTGGTTAGGAAAACAATTCAGTTTCAAGACCTTTGTACAATTTTTTTTCTTTTCTTTTGTTTCTGTAGTAACAACTTATGACCATGAAAACATCAAAGTGGCAAGAATTGCAGCCATCAACCGGTGAAGTTGGACAGATGTGGTAACCGAAGAGCCACTAGTCTGTCTTTTTGGAGATGTTGCAGCAGTGGTGGGTGACAGCAGTGCTGCTGGCGGTGGAGGAGGAAAAACCAGTGGGATATCACACACTCCAAATGTTGCATTTTCCTGACATATATTCAGGAAACAAATTAAGTGGTTAACCATCATAAGAGGTGGGAGTTAGCATAATATGGTGCCTGTGCAATCAATTGGACTGAATCTTATAATAATATAAGTTATATTTTATCTCCATGAGATAACATTTATAGCAATATTTCATAGACAAAGTCTGTGCAATTCGACTGCACTGACCCCAAATTTGAAGTTGTATCGTAGCCTGCTATTAGAGACTTAAAGGACAGTAACGCTAACTAACAGACCTTGCAATAGGCGATGTTTGAACATCCACACGTCAGATAACCATTCGCTTGATCCACTGCTTCTGCAGCTCCTCCGAAATCATTTCTCTGCAGCAATGAGAAAATGGGATATTATACTCCCTCCGTCCCATAGCAAGAGTCTTACCTTGGCTTTGCACGCTTAATTATTAAGAAACTATAAAAGATGGGTAAAAAATTCAAGTGGGTTAACACTATTCATCATGCAAGTGGGTAAAAAGTAGGTTAGAAAGTGTTGGTTTTCTTGTAACTATACAAGCATTATAAGGATAAAGTTGTCCAAAACACTATTCTTTTATTGCCATTTCGGAAATGAGACTCTTACTATGGGACGTACCAAAAAGGAGAATAGGACTCTTAGTATGGGACGGAGGGAGTAACGTTTAATTTAATCTGCCCAGGCATCATAAGAAACGAGAAGATAGTATGTAATGGTAATACTGATATGTACCTGGTAAAAATCAACAGCAATGAAGTTTGGCCAGCGTTTACCAGCTGCTGTGTGGCAAGTGTTCATCATTTGAAGCAACGGAGCAGAATTATCGACACAAGCTGCAGTCATGTTTGGATAAGTAGGATAATAGTTCTGAAGAATCAGCGATCTTGATAATGTGTTCATTGGAGCTGATTCAGGACGACTTGGACATGAACCATTTATCATCCCATCACTTCCAACTGCAATTTAGATCCTCCATTGAAAGCATTAGTATTTTAATCACACAAATCTTATACTTTTCACACACACAAAAATAATGGATATTTTATATTATTTTTTTCACACACACACACAAAAAAAATGACTATTATATTAAATTTGATCATATGGTTAATGTTTAAAGTAGTTATCTCATTTTTTATTTTTACATAATCCATGATACGTACGGATGGTTTATTCACACGACATAACCTCTTACCAGGGCCGGCCCTTACTTAAGGCAGGTGAGGCTTGGGCCTCAGGCCCCCTAAATTTGCCAATTTTTTGGGGCCCCAAAATTTAGGGGCTTAGTGGTAATATATCGAAAGTGAGGGGCCTCATTATAAAAAAATTAATTATACCCCCTGAAAAAATACACAAAACCCCCCTCAAAATATATAAAAAAAACCACCTATATAATGATCTGAAATTGCAAAAATCAGTACGCATCACACATTTACAAATCTCACCCCTCACTTTAATTTGGGTTCTTTTTGTTTAGTTTTGTGTGAAATTATTTTAGATATGCATTTTGGTGAATCTTTAATGGTGACTTTGTAAAATTAAATTTATTAGGCAGGATGAATTGATGATTTAGGATATTTAGGGTTAGGGCTTTTTATTCTAGATTAGGAATTTAGGGTTAGGGCTTCTGATTTAGGGTAAAATTAAATTTATTGAATGTGTTCTTGGGTTTGGTTTGGAATACATAGATGGTTTATTTTTATTTTTGATTTGTTTGCTTAATTTATTAGGCAGGATGATGATTTAGGATATTTAACTCTCTAATTATATTTTGAATTATTATAATTGGAAGTCAATTGATCATAATCTCAGAGACTTGTTGGTGGAAAAAGGGCCAATAAGAGTTGAAATGGAAGAATCTGAATATCCGAGGGATGATTCAGATAAGAAGCGACAATCTTAGAGCATTTTACACACCTTGTGATTGTCATAGTTTCAATGATGCTTTAAGAGAAGCAGTGTCATACATTGTACACTAATCTTTGTAAGAAATAATAATACACTAAAGATCTTTTTTACAGTAATCAGAACCCTAGTTATGGGTAAGTTGAGTTTTGTTATACAAAGACTTGTCTGATTGAAATCATGAGTAATGGCACTGCTTCGTTAGTTTCAGATTTTGCTTATCTTTCTAATTTAATTGGAATATGTGTGTTTATGCTAGTCCGTCTGACTAGGTACTTGGAGCAGTAAAGTATTTTTGCAGGACTTTCACTGGCTCCATTTTTTTTTTTTTTTGCTCTTATTGTTTTTAAGGCTGTATTTAAACATAGATAATAGTACTAAAATTGAAGCTTGAGGTACATGATGATTTAATGAAATGAGATTCTTGAACACATAGGTAGAAGTAAGAAAACTTCAGATGCAGAAGGAAATGGTCATAAACTAGGCACTTAAAGAAAGATGGCCTTGCTCCACCATTGATTTTATGCAGTCATATTTTGCAGGTTTGAGACTATGGCCCCGAATATCGAAGGCCCCATTTAAGTTACCGGCCTAGGGCCCCGAATATCACAGGGCCGGCCCTGCCTCTTACCTTTTCACATGATTTTTTCTTAAACTTTAATCCAAAGAATAGTTGCTGTGATACATAATAGCACCAAAAGTAGAAAAATAAATCAAGTTTGTTCCCTTCTACATCTTTCCCGTGTGAATGATATCTTTTATAGACTAATGTGAAAGGGGATGATGCCCTCAGGCATCATAATCCAAATTCATCTAGGGCAATGCATGGTTTTCCAACAATAAGGATATATATATATATATATATATATATATATATATATATAGAGAGAGAGAGAGAGAGAGAGAGAGAGAGAGAGACTCACACTGGTTTTCTACGACGTATGTCCACTCATAAGCAATCCCATCAGTGGATGCCTTTGCAGGAATAGAGGAAAAGACGATCAAACGTTGATTCTTTTGGACCATATCATCAACAGTAGGCCAATCTCCCCCATTCTTAGGCATTTGAGAGAGCGGAAACATGAAAGTACTTAGACCAGATTCATTAAAGACCTTTCCCAATGCCTGTGGGGTTGTCACGTGATCTTTAATGAAGATGGTAACAATTTCACTCGGGTTTGCTTCCAGAAACTCTTGAATCACTTTGAGCACATTAATCACCGGTTGCTGAAAGAAAACATTTCTCCAGTCAATAACAAGAAAGACTACATATAACTTAAGGCATTCATTAAAAAGAAACCATTTTTTTAAGTCTACATATAACCAATCATTACACAAACAAATCTGAACCAAATATACAAGAGACACTTACAAATGCTGTGGCATTGTGGCATGTGCCACCCGCAGAGTGACACAACCAGACATCATCGTTGAAATCAAACATATCAAGCATAAGCCCTCTAACTCCATTCTACAAAAGAATAAAAGCTATTAGCACCACACCTTCCTGATGTTGGGCGTTTCTGCCAAAGGGCTCTATCTCAATTCGCATCCGATATTCCTTTCCATATGAAAGATTAGGGGTTCAATCCCCACCAAATGCACTGTCAAGTGTCACTCTTATAATAGATTAAGTCATTCATTAATAACAAACCATATAAAAAGGATGTTAGGCGGTTCTGTGCTTGCAGATTTTCAAAAATCAAATCACTAATTCCTTAGTACTAACAAACCAAATTTGCTTATAATAACCCGTGCATTTGTGCATATTTGTTAATATTGACATACAACATTTTATTCATGTTTAAAACAAAAAAAATAATACTCCCTCCATCCCACAATGTTAGTCCCATCTTCTACTTTTGTTTGTCCTATATATTACTAAAATAGAGGGGTTAAACTCATTCAACTTTCAAAACTACCCTTATGAAAATGGGGAGATCGGATAATTGAGGATGAAAGAGAGGGGGAGGCTGAGCAACAATTTTGAAAAGTGGTATTTATTAAAGGAAGATTTGGACACGAGAAGATGTTGTTAATTATCTTTGAATAGTCAAATTGGATGGAGGGAGTAATATATGATCACTATAAAAATAAAAACAAATTCCATAAACCACAAGCTTCATTTCTATGAAAAATAAATAAATGCTTACTAACTTCTATCCAAATTCATGTCATGATAATGTGACAAAGTTTTTACACTGGCTGTCAAAGGCCTACCGCAACCCTCATCCTTTATCCTGGCTTGGGACAGGCAATGATAAATCCTTGGTGGATTTGGGGTCAGGCCCGGTTGTTAGCAAGTGTAACAAGCCCATTCGCACAGGGCCCAAATATTTTAAGGGCCCCAAATTTTTTAATTTTGATATGTACATATATATTAAGCCGTAAATAATTTCAAACAAGAGCATGTGGTTTAGTGGATAAGTTACTTGTCAAGAATCCCTTGTGTATGTGACTTGCCTAAGTTCAATTCTCAGACCAAACTGTTTATTTTTTTTTATCAATGGGCTTCCTCCCATAATCCCATTCCCCAATGGCCTTCCTCCCATAATCCCATTCCCTCCTGTTCTTTTATTAGTTTGTACTTTCATTTCATTTTTAACCTTAATTATAAAGTTTGATTTTGTTTTATTATATAATACTATTGCAATGAATTATTTGTAATCATTATTTCAACATTATTACATTCATTCGATTGTGTAATTTTTTTAAATATTAAGGGCCTCAATTTTTACATTTAGCACAGGGCCCCTATAAATATTGAGACGGGCCTGTTTGGGGTGATTGAAAACGATACGAGTTTACTTGGATTGGATGAAAATATGGAGTTGAACAGGCCGGAGTGGAGGGCAAAAATTCATGTGGGTGAAGGCAGTTGATGTTTTTTTTTCTTTCACGATTACATATGAGGATTCATGTTATCCGACCCTAAATTATTTTGGGACTAAGGCTTTGTTGCTGTTGTTGTTGTTGTTGTTGTTGTTGTTGTAACTTCTATCCAAAAAAGGCAATACTTGTAGTGTAATATATTGAGCTTACATGGAGTTGGGTGGTAATGTTATCTTCCTGGAAGGACGGAGCAAGAATAAGTGACCCCGTAATTGACCTAGAACCCACTGTGGCATAAGAACTGTGGGTCGTCAACCATGCATACCGATTAAAAGGCAAACCTTTTACCTGCTCAAATTCAATCCATATTAACCCAATTCAAATTTTCCCACAAAAAATTGAACATCAAAAAGAATTCATCATTGACACACACCATTGTTGTGGGATTCACGGGCTGAATCTGGGTACACCTGGGACGTGTGTTTCCATTTGCAGGGCATGTCTCGCAACGTAAGCCAGGCGAACAATTATTGTCATCGAGTATACAAGTTTCCCCAATCTCTAATTCCTGGAAATCAAACCCAGTATTTACAAAAACATGATCAATGCACGAAAATATTTTAAGGAAAATACGTAGTACTCCCTCCGTCCCAAAACAAATGACCAATTTTTTTTCAAATTTGTTCTGATTTTTTTTTTAAACGATTGGTATTGAAAGAAATTGAAAATTTAGATAAGAAAATACCTCAAGAGAAGAAGAATATCGAAGGAGACAAATGGTGATTAAGAGGAATTTGGGGAAAATGAAATTGGGAGCCTGAAAAAGCTGAAGATAAAAAAATGGGGGTTAGGAATTCGAAAAATGGAGGAATGAAATTACAAAATTGAAAAGATTAGGGATGAAAATGGCGTACCTGCATTGTTGCGGGAGGAGAGAGAAAGAGAGAGAGGTAGGGATCTGAGGGATGATTAACTCTGTCTTACTCTCTCTCTCTCTTTCTTGAATTGAAAAAATTAGGGTTCTTTGGAAAGTTTCTTCCAATTTGAGCTGAAATTTTGGAAATGTAGATCCAATTCAGACATCGCAGAAGACAACTTTTTTTTTTTTCGTTAAACGTCAAGCGAAATAGCGCGCGAGTTTGAGAATCGAAAGTTCGTTATGATTCCCACGTGTTCGGTGAATATATCAACCATTATACTCCCTCCCTCTCTCCGTTTCAATTAAAACTTCACTTTTTTATTGAGTCACAAAAATTAAGAAAAGATCATTTATATTCAATAGGGATGTGAGACTGTGAGTAAAAAAGAGGTTGTGAGTGGAATAAGGACCTGTTTGATTTAACTTATTGATATATTGATATATGTTGATAACTTATTACTTATAACTGATAACATATGACTGATGAGCTGATAAATGATACTGTTTGATTTAATTTTTTTTGAAGTACTGATGAACTGTCATAAATAAGTATGACTGTTTGATTAATAAGCTGAAAAAGTGCTGAATGAAATTATAAAGACTAAAATAATAATAATAATAAAAAAATTATTATTATTTTATAATTTTTATTATTTTTATATTATTATTATTTATTACTTCCTCCGTCTCACTTCAATTGAGCCATGACATCTTTGCACACTTTTAAGATTTTTTTTTTAAATGAGTAAAGAATTGAAAGTGGGTAGAAAATTAGAGGAGAGGGAATGTAAAAGTTAAAAATATTTAATAGGAGAGAGAATGAGTGAGAGGAATAGTAAGTTAATGATTGATTTTTTTTTGTAAATATGTTAAAATTATAAGGGTATAATGAATGATTTTTTTTTTAAATATATAAACATTATGAGGGTATAAATGCCTGAAACACTGTTCACTTCTTTCCATTTATAGAATGACTCATTTGAAGTGGGACGTCCCAAAAAGGAAAGTGGCTCAATTGAAGTGGGACAGGGGGAGTATTTATTTATTTATATTTATTTTATTATTATTATTATAATTATTATAATTTATTATTATTATGATTATTATTATTATTATTATTATTATTATTATTATTATTATTATTATTATTATTATTATTATTATTATTATTATTATTATTATTATTATTATTATTATTATTATTATTATTATTATTATTATTAATTTTTTTGTTACTTTGTTATTTTTATTTTTATTATTTTTATTTTTATTATTATTATTATTTTATTATTATTATTATTTTATTATTATTATTATTATTATTTTTTATTATTATTTTTAATTTTAATTTTAATTATTTTAATTATTATTTTTTTATTATTATTTTTTATTATTATTATTTATTATTTATTATTTTTATTTTATTTTATTTTATTTTGTTTTTTATTTTTTTGTTTTATTTTTTGTTTTATTTTTTGTTTTATTATTATTATTATTATTATTATTATTATTATTATTATTATTATTATTATTATTATTATTATTATTATTATTATTATTATTATTATTATTATTATTATTATTATTATTATTATTATTATTATTATTATTATTATTATTATCAGTGTTCTAAAAGACCCCACCTAAGGGCGCATAGGCCCCGCCTAGGCGCTAGGCCCCTCTCCAATGCCTAGTTCTAAGCTCCGCCTAGGTCCCGACTAATCCCGACTAGTTCCCGACTAAGCGCTAGGCCCGGCTCCGCCGCCTAGCGCTTTTTAGAACCTTGATTATTATTATTATTATTATTATTTTTACTGTTCATACGTGTTTTTGACTTAAACACTTGGCTTAATGCTTATGACTTATAAGAGAAATTGTTCTTTAATTGGCTTGTATATGACTTATGACTTATTTTATATAAAATGAAATCAAACGGTTTAAAAATGACTTATGAGGAGTCATAAGTCATAAGTCAAATCAAACGGACCCTAAGTAAGTAAGACTAATAAGTGGAGCCTATAATTTAAGAATGTGAATATAGCAAATGTGGTATATATAATATAATACTAATAGAATTTTAATCATTTTAGAAAAATGAATCTTATAATAATGGAATACCCTTTAGATAAAAAGTGAATCGTAAATTGGGACCCAAGGAAGGAGTATATTGCAGCACTTTGAAATAAGCTAAGCCATCCCAAAATAACCATCTCATCTTCTTAATATATTTAATTATATTTTGATAACTGCTTCAAAAGAAATAATTATATACTCATATATATTTTTTTTAAATTAAAATTTATATTTTATAAAGTACTCCTTCATAATTTATTTTTCTTTTTGTCTGCCTTAGTTTAAAATTTAAAATTAATTATTTTCTACAAACTTTATCTCTCATATATACTTTAATTTTCATATTATTAATATTTACTTTTTCTTAATACCTGTGCAAATTCAAGCTAGAAACACTATACTAGGACATAGGTAATAGTTAATATATTAATTCAATGAAAAATTGCAAAAATATGCCCTAACTATAGAATTTGTGAGTTTAATAACTAAAGTGGGTTTTTGTTGTAAGAAAATAACCAACTAATTATTTTGTGCATCTATCGGCCCTCATCCTTAACACCATCCACTTTTTTCTGTTAAATTGTCACATATCGTGCATTTGTTAAAGTTAAAAATGTAAAATCGAAAAATCATGAAAACTATCCCCACCCCTCCTTCATCTTCACCAATGGTTCACCAATGGTCGCACATTTCCCACCTTCTTCTTCCTTCCCTCCACTCCAATGACAACCACTTCCACTACCAGAAACAGGTCATTTAGCGACGGAAATAACAGCGACTGACAGATTCCGTCGCTATTTAGCGACGGAATATAGTATTTAGCGTCGGAATTATTTTGGCGTCAAATTTAGCGACGGAATTTAATTCCGCCGCTAAATTCCGCCGCTAAAAAGAATATTCCTCGAATATTCGTTTATTTCCGCTGCTAATTTGGCGGTTGATTTACCGACGGAATATTCCGCCGCTAAATCTTTAACAGCGACGGAATTATTCCGCCGGTGAAAATATATCATTTTTATTTTTAATTATCGGCGTCGGAAATATTCCGACGCCGAAATTAAAATATTTTTTATTTTTCTTTTCGAAATATTACACCGACGGAATATTTCCGACGGTGAAATTAAATGCTTTTTTTTTTTAATAAAGCAGACGGAATATTTCCGCCGATAATTTAATAATTTTTTATTTATCGGCGACGGAAATATTCCGTCGGTGTTTAATAAAAAATTCAAAATTTCCGGAGAAAGACCGCCGCCCACAATGCAAGGGCGAAATGGTTGTACATGAGAAGAAGGTCTTGGAAGTGGTTGTGGAGAAGGGTATGCAAAATGGACAGAAAATTACATTCCCGGGAGAAGCGGATGAAGCTCGACACTCTTTGCGGCGCTCATTTAAAATTTCAAAATTTCCGAACGAGCAACAAGCGGATAATCCAATTCAAACTTTCAAACCAAATTAATCGGACACCTAGCCTCTAAATCCCTCACTCCCATCCTCTCTCTCTCTCTCTCTCTCTCCGGAATTGAATTTGAAAAAAACAAATATCGAGCCGCTCTTACCACAGTGCTATTTCATCTTTAATTTCGAGGTAATTCCACATTTCAATTCTCTCCCTTCACTGTGCGGGTCCGAATGCGGGTTCGACTTATGAGACAATAATCTCCGAGTGTTGTCTAATAGTTGGTTAGTTTCCTAATTTTGGACTAATCTTGTTTTTGTTTTATTTTGGATAAAAAATTTAAAATTGTATGCAATTTACCAATTTGGGAATAGCTACAAGAACCCTTGCAATTCTTATATCCCCTAACCACTAACCACTAAACCTAAACCACAAACCCACAAACCACTAAACCACACAAACCCTAAAGCCACTAACCCCTAAACCACTAACCCCTAAACCCTAAACCACTAAACCCTAAACCACAAACCACTAAACCCTAAACCACATACCTATACACCCTATACCACGACACTCTTCTTTGGAGACATAGTCTTTGTACTACAATAGAAAGAGCACCCAAAGTTCAAGCGAAAGGGTGATGACATATTTGTTGAGCACGCGTTGACCCTTGCGAGGCATTATGTGGCTTCCAATTTATCTTGACTCATCTAGATAACGAGCGGCTCCTCATCAAATCCCAACCTGGAGAAGTTGTTAAGCCGAGATCAATTCAAGGCAATAAATGACGAAGGGATGCCAATGTACCAAAGACCATTCATGCGAGGGCAAATTATACATCCATTTCTCGGTCGACTTCCCAGATTCCTTGACTTAGAGAGCAATGCGAGGCCACTAGAGGGTGTCTTTGCCTCCTAAGCCTTCATCGCGAGAAGACGGATATGGAGCTTGATGAGTGCGAGGAGACAACCCTTCACGATGTCAACATTGAAGCTTACGATGTAGATGATGACATGCGCGGTGGTGGGGGCCGAGAGAGTGCGAGTGTGCTCGGCGGTAATGATGTGGGTCTTTATTTTACTGGATATCTTAGTTATGACTTATGAGACAATAATCTCAGTGTTGTCTAATAGTTGGTTAGTTCATAGTTTTGGACTAATCTTGTTTTTGTTTTATTTTGGATAAAAATTTTAAAATTGTATGCAATTTACCAATTTGGGAATAGCTACAAGAACCCTTGCAATTCTTATATCCCACTAACCCACAACCCAAACCTAAACCACTAAACCTAAACCACTAAACCACTAAACCACAAACCACAAACCTAAACCACTAAACCACAAACCACTAAACCTACCAAAACCACAACCACAACCACACTAAGCCACTAAACCTAAACCACTAAGCCACTAACCACAAACCACTAAGCCACAACCACAACCCACAACCTCACACAAACCACAAGCCACTAAACCCAACCACAAGCACAAGCCACACCCCAAGCCACACAAACCCTAACCCTTAAACCCACAAACCTAAACCACTAAACCACTAAACCACTAAACCACTAAACCCTAAACCTAAGCCACAACCACAAACCACAAGCCACTAAACCCTAACCCAACCACAACCCACAACCTACTAAACCAAACCACTAAACCACAAACCACACAAGCCACTAAGGGCGTAGGGTATAGGGTATAAGTATAGGGGTATAGAGTATAGGGTATAGGAGTATAGGGTATAGGGTATAGAGGTATAGGGTATAGGCGTAGGGTATAGGGTATAGGAGTATAGGGTATAGAGGCGTAGAGAGTATAGGGCGTAGAGGCATAGGGTATAGGGGCGTAGAGGCGTAAGGGCGTAGGGTATAGGGCGTAGAGGCGTAGGGTATAGAGGCGTAAGGGTATAGGGCGTAGGAGCATGGGTATAGGGCGTAGGCGTAGGGTATAGAGGCGTAGAGGCATAGGGTATAGGGCATAGAGCGTAGGGTATAGAGGCGTAGAGGCATAGGGCGCATAGGGCATAGTGTATAGGGCGTAGGGGCATAGTGTATAGGGCGTAGGGTATAGAGGCGTATAGGGTATAGGGCATAGGGTATAGGGCGTAGGGCGTAGGGCGTAGGGCATAGGGCGTAGGGCGTAGGGCGTAGGGCGTAGGGCGTAGGGCGTAGGGTATAGGGCGTAGGGTATAGGGCGTAGGGCGTAGGGCGTAGGGCGTAGGGCATAGGGCATAGGGCGTAGGGCGTAGGGCGTAGGGCGTAGGGCATAGGCGTAGGGCGTAGGGCGTAGGGCATAGGGCATAGGGCGTAGGGCGTAGGGTATAGGGCGTAGGGTATAGAGGCGTAGGGCATAGGGCGTAGGGCGTAGGGCATAGGGCATAGGGCGTAGGGCATAGGGCATAGGGCATAGGGTATAGGGCATGGGGCATAGGGCATAGGGCGTAGGGCATAGGGTATAGGGCGTAGGGCGTAGGGCGTAGGGTATAGGGTATAGGGTATAGGGTATAGGGTATAGGGTATAGGGCGTAGGGCGTAGGGCGTAGGGCATAGGCGTAGGGCGTAGGGGCATAGGGCATAGGGCGTAGGGCGTAGGGCATAGGGCATAGGGCGTAGGGCATAGGGCGTAGGGCATAGGGCATAGGGCATAGGGTATAGGGCGTAGGGCATAGGGCGTAGGCGTAGGGCGTAGGCGTAGGGGCGTAGGGTATGAGGCGTAGGGCGTAGGGTATAGGGCATAGGGCGTAGGGCGTAGGGCGTAGGGCGTAGGCGTAGGGCATAGTGGCGTAGGGCGTAGGGCGTAGGGCGTAGGGCGTAGGGCGTAGGGTATAGGGTATAGGGTATAGGGCATAGGGCGTAGGGCGTAGGGCGTAGGGCGTAGGGCGTAGGGCGTAGGGCGTAGGGTATAGGGCATAGGGTATAGGGCATAGGGTATAGGGCATAGGCGTAGGGTAGGGCGTAGGGCATAGGGCATAGGGCGTAGGGCGTAGGGCGTAGGCGTAGGGCATAGGGCATAGGGCATAGGGCATAGGGTATAGGGCATAGGGTATAGGGGTGTAGGGTATAGGGGTGTAGGGTATAAGGCATAGGGTATAGGGCATAGGGTATAGGGGTGTAGGGTATAGGGGTGTAGGGTATAGGGCATAGGGTATAGGGCATAGGGTATAGGGAAATTTCCGCCGCTATTAATAATAATAATAATAATAATAATAATAATAATAATAATAATAATAATAATAATAATAATAATAATAATAATAATAATAATAATAATAATAATCATAATAATCATAATAATATTATTATTATTATTATTATTATTATTATTATTATTATTATTATTATTATTATTATTATTATTATTATTATTATTATTATTATTATTATTATTATTATTATTATTATTATTATAATTATTATTATTATTATTGAACATACCAAAAGTGTCGAGTTGGGCCGGACGAGTAAAGCCCAGTCACAGACACCCTTGGCCACCGTATTCTCAATGAGGCTGGCCCAATCAGAACAAGGCCCAAAGCCCATCTCTTGTATCAGTCGACTAAGCCCATGGTCCGACCTATAAGTCCCGACTGGAATTAGTCCGACCTGCATGATCCATATCATAATTGGTCACGAACCATGCTCTACCCGGTCAGTCGACCCATCTACAAGTGGCGACCTCGACCTAACCCCAAGCGTCGACGACATATAAAGACGCACGTGGGTCAATCTTTCCATAACGGATCCTACAAAGCGGGGACGGTTACAAGCATGTTCCCACGAACATAAGCAGCCTATAATTTCGGAGCTCATGTAGCGCCACCCAAAAATACAACGGCTATCACATATAAATACTTCATCACTACCCAACGGTGAAAGGTAAGCGCCATTTTGTTATCGGAATTCATTATTCTATACATTTTGAGCTATATACAACCGTGATCTTACTCACGCCCGAGCGTCTTCGCCGGAGACACATCCGGCTAGTCGTGGGTTCTGTTGGTCAAGGAGCCGAGGTGATCGGTCACGCCACGTGGAGGAAGATTGATAAGCACAATTCCCGCATCGTTTGGTTCCATTGCGGGAATCGTGCTTTAGACTTGACCGAAAACTCCATCAAACCCGCAACAATGGTGACTTGAGGACACGTATCCGAGGCTTCACTTGGGCACGATGAAGTGAACAACAACAACAATGCAAACGTTGGAAATGCGAGATTTGCCTCCTCCTCCCCCTCCTCAACGACATCATGCTAGGGCGACACGCTCTAACAGCCGTGGGCGATGGCGAGGATTGCCGGATGCAAGGAGAGAAAAGCGTCCTATGGAAGGACAAGGAGCTCCACCTCACCCAAAACGCATAACCAGGCAAAGCTAATGTGGGAAGCGGGAGTCCCTCCACTAATCCCATGAGCAAGAAAGAAATGATCTTTGGAGCGAGCCCGGATTACTGGGCGACTTAATAGCCGTGGAGGAGCGTAGCAGTAGACATACGCTGCGAGAGAGTGGCACCCGCTCGGAGTTTCTAATGGGCAGCAGGCCGGGAGTGCTAGGCCAAACGAAGGTGTGGGGCGAAGCGGTGAGGACAGAATGGTACGTCGAGCTCCCACTATAGTTCATGTGCCGAGTAACGATTTAAGAGCTAGCCTCAACGTAAACAGAGAACAGGAGGCTCAATCTCGATTTGAGAACTCGGTTAACGGCCAATAGAAACGAGACATATTTCCCCGGCCCAGAACACGAGAGATCGTGGTCTCAAAGAGACGAGAAATGGGAATAGGTCGCCTGTGAGAGGGAAAGGCGCAGGTCGCCACATGGAGATCACAGCGCAGGTCGCCGTTCTGCTGCCGAGAGGCGCAGGTCGCCTCAAAGAAGTAACGAGACATATAGATCTCAATAAGATCGAAAGGACCAATTCTCACAGGGACGAAGGAGTAGGCAGGTGACTCCCCCCAGAAGTGAAGGCCGGAGGTCCAAATGCCGCTCCCCTCCAGGAAATGAGAGACCCGATGCCAGAGAATGGTTGATGATGAAAAAGAAATTTGAGCAATGGGAGGAGGAGAAGAAAAAGAGACGCAGGAAAGGTTGAACGAATTGACTTTGCTCTTCGACCTTTTTCCAAAGAAATCGAGATAGTCGACCTCCTCCTACTTTCAGGTTGCCTCTTCCTGGAGAAGTACTCTGGGTCGACAAATGCCAGGAGCCACATATCACATCCGGAGGCCACTATGTGTTTTGTCGCCAATGAGGACGACAACATGTGCAAAGCTCTCCTAAGCACACTTACGGGGGCCTTAACTTGGTTCAATGGTTCGTCGCCGGGTAGTATCACCCACATGGGCATCCCTTCGTAACAAAATTCTTAGATCGCTTCTCGACCGCAGGAGCTCGAAAGATAACCGTCACCGATCCGAATAACTTGCGTGTGGTAAGAATGAAAGCTCGATGAGCTATTTCACCAAGTTCAAAGAGATGGTTGATAAAATAGAGGAAGACCTCACGGGTGGAAGTAATCAATTGCTTCCGAAGTGGTATTTCCTCGGAAGACATGGACTACGAGCTCACGGTCCGAGCAGTCACAACTCGGCAGGAGTTGTTTGAAAAGGTGTATAATGTCGCTCGGCCGAGGAAAGGAAAGAAAAGAAGAATGGTAAGAGCCCCAAGGTTGAAGTCGGCGACGATAAAAAACTCCAACAAGAATGGGGGAACAATAAAAATGGAAAGAAACGAGAACTAGGGCGGCAGAGAAGGTGCCCGAAGCTTTCACTCCCCTCACGGTGAGTCGAAGCGAGATTCGAATGCTTTGTCGGCGGCTCCTCCAGTCCCAATGAATCCGGGCAACAAGTTTAGGCGGGACAACGGCCAAATGCTGCGACTACCACAAAGACCTTTGGTCATCTCCACGAGAGGATTGCTTAGGATTAAGCGTATCATCCGGAGAATGGTCGACCGGGGAGACTCGAAGCTTATGTGAAGAGACCTCAAGGCTGGGGAGGTGGCCGGCCCGGCGGGTGGGCAACAAGGACCTAGGCAGCCGGGCATCGAACACAGGGAGTCATCACGAACAAGCAAGCAACACGGCCATCAAGCACAAGATATTCCGGCTTAATAAGGCCCCACATGTGCCTCCCGAGGAGAGAAATAAGAGATGAGGCGATCGGCTTCTACCCCCACGAATTGGCAACAAATATGGCGGCTAGGGAGCAAGTTCTCGTCATCCCGGGTCTCATTGATGGATGTACGACGAAGCGGACTCTTAGTCGACACGGGGGCTGCAAGGATATTTTGTTTTACAAAACTTTCAAGGAAATGGGCCTTAATGACGAGCAGTGGAGAGATATGATGGCGGGTTGGAGGGCTTCACCAACCACCGAGTTGATGCTAAAGGCCGAGATAGTGCTCGATGTCGACCTAGGCCAGCACCCTCGGGATTGTCTCGAAGGTACAATTTATCGTAATTGATGTAAATAGTGACTATGCCGCCATACTTGGAATTCTGGACGGAGTCGCTCTTGGAATGGTAGCATCAATTCCTCACCGGCGAGTAAAGTTCCCCACACTGTGGAGTGGGTTGCGTACAAGGCACGGCTCGTGCTTATGCGGATCATGTTCGAGAGAAAGAAAAGAAAAGGGAGCTGGAGATTGAGAGGCTGGCGATGGTTACTTGAAGCTGTCTCGGTCGATCACCAAAACTACCCGACTGTCAACAATCACCGACGTGGTAGAGTCGACCTATCGCTCAAATGACGAGGTCATGCTTGAGTCGACACGTCACTCCTAACACCACCGAGGTCGATTCGGATGTAGTTATGGTCGATCAAGTCGTCATCGGTGACCTATGCCTCCGAGATAGACAATAACTCGGAGGCCCCTACCAACAAGGTTGCGAGACAAAGCTTGATGATATGATAGGCGAGGAGGCTCCACACTTGGGAGGCGAGGAAAGACAAAAGGTCGGGAAATCATAGTGGAGACTCTACAATTCGAGAGATGGACCGAGCTAGAAGCTGTCGATGAGCTAGAGTCAGTAATCACCAACCCTTCTTACCCCGACCAAAAAATTCAAATTGGAAAGCAGTTATCAGTTGAGGAGCGAGCAGAAATTATCAAGCTACTAGAAGAAAGCAGTGATGTCTTCGCATGGAGAGTAGAGGACATGAGGGAATCAAGGAGGAGGTCGGTCATTCACGGACTTGAAGTCGACCCGACCGTAAAACCTAGACCCCAAAGTTGAGAAGTTTTGCTCGTGACAAGGAAGAGGCTATCAAAGGCGAGGTACGAAACTTTTAAGTGCGGGTATAATCAAGGAGGCCGTTCATACAACATGGCTGGCCAACGTGGTCATGGTGAAGAAATCAAACGGCAAATGGCGGATGTGTGTCGACTTCACGACCTTGAACCTTGCATGCCCCAAAGGACAGCTATCCTCTCCCCAGAATCGACAAGCTAGTTGATTCCATTGCGCCACTCCACCCTCGGTTTCCTCGACGCTTATTCGGGGTACCACCGGATCAAAATGCATGAGGATGATATAGTCAAGACGGCATTTCAAGCGGTGGAGGCATCTCTTGCTACAATATGATGCCTTTTGGATTGAAGAATGCGGGAGCAACCTATCAACGCATGGTGAACAAGGTCTTTGCTTCTCAAATTGGCCGAAACATGGAGGCCTACGTTGATGATATGGTCATAAAAACTAAGGCGGACATCACGTGGTCGACTTAAAAGAAACATTCGCCAACTTGAGAGCAAACGACATGAAGCTCAATCCTAGCAAGTGTGTATTTGGAGTAGGCTGCTGGAAAGTTCTTGGGATTCATGGTATCTCAAAGAGGCATAGAGGCTAATCCGGAGAAGATAAAGGCTTTAGTTGACATGAAGGCTCCTACCGGTGTCAAAGAGATGCGGCGACTTAACGGAAGGGTAGCGGCTCTTGGTCGAAACTCATATCAAAATCAGCCGAGAAAGGTCTCTCCCCTTCTTGAAAGCATTGAGGGGGACGAAAAGCTTTGAATGGACGACCGAATGTCATTCGTCGTTCCAACAATTGAAAGACTATCTCACTACTCCACCTCTCTTGAGTAGCCCGACCCTTTGGAGAGACCTTGTTTGTATACACATTACTGTGGGAGACAAGTCGATTCTTTGCGGTATTGATTAGAGAGGATGAAGGGCTTCGAAGCACATGTACTATATCAGCAAAGCTTTATCGAGATGTGGAAGCGGGTATTACAACGGCGAGAAGGTCGCCTATGCTCTTGTCGTAGCTTGAGGAAGGCTGCGAGCTTATTTTCTAGCTCATCCAATCGTGGTTCTTACAAATGCCCCTTTGAGAAAGATCTTGCACAAGCACGAAAGTTCGGGGCCGGCCTTGCTCAATTGGTCAATTGCCCTGTTGAATTTGGACATTGAGTATCGACCTCGAAAGGCGTTGAAGGCTCAAGCTCTAGGCGATTTCTTGAGTCGAGCTTACGTTCACCAAGGAAGACAACGAGCAACGAGTTCCTAAAGAAAAAGCTAAGGGAAAAGAACCGAGTCCCAGTCGTCATTAGCCTTCCCGACGATTGTTGGAAGGTCTATTCGAGATGGGTCGGCGACCAAAAATGTTAGTGGGCTGGAATTGTCTTGATCGAGCGAATGCAGGAACCGTGTATGAAGAATCCCTAAGGTTCAAGTTCGATGCTTCCAACAACCAAGGCTGAATATGAGGCCTTGATAGCGGCCATAGAATACGCCAAGTGCTTTGGAGCAACTAAGATCATGGCTTCTTTGTGATTCACAATTGATAGTCAATCGGGTCGAGGCGAGTACGAGGTGCTTAGTGCCACGTTGATCAAATGCGCAACCTGGTGAAGGAGGCGATAAAAGACTTGGAATTGCAGGAGATTCGAGAGGATTGGAAGGGAAGACAACGAGCTAGGCGACCTCCTCTCGAAATTAGCTACCTCGGAGGAGCCACATGATGAGCCCATCTCTTTCCTTGAAAATCCGGCTTATGAGAGGATAAAGATTCAATGCATAGATGACCCCTCAAGAAATTGGACTCGGGAAAAGTGTTGGATCGAGGAAATGAAGGCATACTTAGAAAGTGGCGAGCTACCGGATGATGAGAAGAAGGCTCGAGTTTGTCGAAAAGAAAGCTCAGAGGTATGTCATTCAAGGAGGCGACTGTTCGAGAAGATCCTATACTCGGCCATTACTAAAGTGCATCCACCCTCAAGGTCGCCCTATTGATACATGAAGTACACAGTGGGATGCGTGGTGGACACCGGGGGCAGGACTCTTGCGAGACAAGTTAATCACTTTGGGATACTACGGCCACATATGAGAGGCGACACTCACAACTTTGTTCGGCAATGTGATCAATGCCAAAGGTTTGCCAACTTACCTCATATGCCTACAACCGAGCGAGACTCCGGTAATTGCGGCTTGGCCATTCGACATGTGGGGTGTCGACTTGATTGGACCCTTCCCTCCCGCAGGAAATTGCAAGTATGTGATCGTTGCTATAGATTACTTCACTAAATGGGTTGAGGCTAAACCATTAGCTCGCATCACGGAGGAGAATGCTATAAACTTCATTCATGATTTCATTTGGTGCCGATTTGGTTTTCCAAGAGCCATAGTATCGACAACGGACTACGGTTCTCAAGAGCCTTCGAAGCGAGAGATGAATCGGGTAGGAATCAAGCATTGGCAATCTTCGTCGCATATCCTCAAGGAAATGGGCAAGGCGAGGCGGCAAATAAGCTTGTTCTATCTTCGCTCAAGACGGGACTCGTAGGTCGACGTAACAATTGGTTGGACGAACTCCCCCTTGCTCTTTGGGCGGTTCGTACAACCACTCGGGGCCTACGGGGAAACCCCTTTCGCTCTCACATATGGGTCGAGGCCATGGCACTGCTGAGCTCGAGATTCCCTCTTGCCGAGTGACTTTCTTCAATCGGGAGCAAAATGATACCAGCAGATTGATCGGCACCTGGATCTAATCGACGAGAAGCGAGAAATGGCCTACCTCCGAATGGTCAACTACAAACGGCGAACTAAGAGTTACCCACGACAAGAAGGTCAAGGCAAGGTCGTTCCGGGTTGGAGATTACGTGTTGAGAAAGATTGAAGCAACGGGTAGAAGGACCCGGCGAGAACAAGCTATCTCTAGCGGGAAGGTCCCTATGTAGTCACTCGAGTCGTCGGAAGGAACTTACATGATAGCCCACCCGGAGGTGACGAGTTGAAACATCCTTGGCATGCTACTCACACGATCAAATATTACTTCTAGCTTTCGGTTTTCAAGTTCAAGTTTGTGTTAGTTCCGGTTTCAAGATGATGTAAGCATGTTTCCCAATTCAATAAAAGTGCGGTTTATTCGATCAAACATGAGTGTTACACCAATCCCAGCGAGCTCGACTCTTAGTCGGCCTCGTCCTAATAAGCTCGATTCTTAATCGGCTTTGTTCATTTAACAAGTCCGACTCTTAGTCGACTTCGTTCCTAACAAACTCGACTCTTAGTCGGTTTGATCTAATAAGCTCGATTCTTAATCGGCTTTGTTCATTTAACAAGTCCGACTCTTAGTCGACTTCGTTCCTAACAAACTCGACTCTTAGTCGGTTCGATCTACTCGGCTCGATTCTTAATCGGCTTTGTTTATTTAACAAGTCCGAGCTCTTAGTCGACTTCGTTCCTAACAAGCTCGACCCTTAGTCGGCTTCGTTTTAACAAGCTCGATTCTCAATCGGCTTTGTTTATTTAACAAGTCCGACTCTTGGTCGACTTCGTTCTAACAACTCGACTCTTAGTCGATCTGTTTAAATTAGCTCGACCCTTAGGTCGGCTTCAACAATGTAAGCGAGGTTTTACTCATAGTCAATCTTGTTCACAAGAATGTCAACCAAGTTTGAGGTCGACTAAGTCAATACAGATCAAGTCACCTTTAAACTTAAGTTGACACATTTATCCTATCTACATCTAGCTCGACACTCGCATCAAAGGCATACAACATGCAATAAAAGAAGTCGGCTAAGATAGAAATAAGTCTCCCAAAGTGGGCCAAGACTTAGACAAATAAATATTACAAAAAGTATCATGCCTCCCATGAAATAGGGCCAAGGCATTCAAGTATCAAGAACAAAAAGTAAAAGTGTTTGAAGCTTGTTCCATTACAATAACCATCAAAAACCAAAATCTATTCATGGGGAGTGCCTTCCACCTGGCCGGTGGCGAGTGCGGGGATCGAGTCTCGGCTTGACCTCCCACGGTAGATGGCTCACCAAGAACATCTTCGATGCTGGTAAACCACCTTCCGTGAATCACTTGAATGTGTACTTTGGGGTCTCTTCATCAAAAATGGGTCCTCATAATCATCAAGTTCAGCCGGGATAGTGTCAAAGTTAACTTTTGCTACCTCGGGAGGGTTCCGGGCGGCTGCTTCGGCCTCTTCATCATCTTTAGTGATAAGCTCCATGTCATTATCGGTGTAAGGCACCAAGGAATGGCCTTGACGAGCTGCGGTATTGTAAGGTTCCTCGAAGCCCATTGAGCTAGCTTCTCGATTGATATGTCAAGCGAAGGATCCACAACAATACGTGCGGCCATATGGCTCATCCACCTTTGAAGAATACTGGGCCTCCTTAGTGACATGAGCATGGAGCTCATCACTATCTTTGTAAACCTGGATAGCGTCCTCTTTAGCTTTCTTTATAGCATCGGCAAGCTCACCTTCCCACTTGAGTCGAGCGACCTCTAGCTCTTCCTGTTTCTTGGCCAAGGTAATTGGCACTTCCTCCAATTGTTGAGTCGCCGGTTCGAGATCGGCGAGATATTTTCTTCTTCTCCTCCCTAAGGACAGCAAGCTCTTTATTAGCTTCTCCCGAGTGAGCCCAGGCCTCCTCTTTGGCCTTGATTTCATTATCTTTGACAAGTTTCGAGTTTCATAGGCGCGTCCAGTCGAGTGCTCTTCTTTTGTCTTCTCGAGCTCGGCACAGAAGTTTCTTTTTATCCTCCTTCGACTCCTCCACCTTGGCTGCCTCCTCCTCAAGCTTCAATAGCTCCTCATTCTTTTTAGCCGGCATGAGCTTGGCTAGCTTCTCTGCTCCTCGGCGGCCTTCCAATAAGTGGTGGCCGGGTCGATCATGGCAAGAGGCGCCAGGACGAATAAAGAAAAATGTCAAATCAAGCTTAAGTAAGAGGCGGTAAAGGAAAGACATGAGGGATAAGCACAATCTGTCCAAGGGTTAGAAGAATTACCTCGAGAGGAAGCTAGCCCGACCCTAGCTCGGCAAGCTTACGGAGTCGAGAGGTTTCTTGGTAAATCTACGGATCAAGTCTGATCGGCCGCCCTCGACAACTACTTGGCCATACTCCAAGTCGGGATATTCCCTAGCCAAGCGGTTGATCTTGGTCGGAGGACGACCTCACTCGGCTCGTCAACTCGAGCTGGACCATCTCGGCATAAGACACTCCTAACGGGGAAGGTTGGGGGCCCAAACTCTCGGTCCCCACGGGTTCGCTAGCATTGACTTGATCGGAGGTGAGCTCGCTATTGAAGGGCCGATCTTAATCACCTTCTTGATAGGGGCACCATCATCTTCATCTTCGTCTTCATCCAAGGAAATGACATGGGACTTCCTCTTGGAACCGGCCTTGGTTTTGGTTTTAGCCTTGTTTTTGGACTTAGCTTGGGCTCGAGTTACAGCGCGTCCGACCTCCTCCTCGGGTTCCACATTCGGCTCGGCTTCATCCACGCCGGCGGCTTGACCTTCTTCGGGATCTTGGACATTGACATCCTCAACATTCTCTCCTCTTGGGCCTTCAAACGGCTCTTGAGGCTCTCCTCCACGGGAATAGATTTAGCGGGGTCCACATCAACGATGCGAGAATCTCGTGACGCGGGACGCCTTCCCTCTCTCTGTGTTCCCTGGCATTGGCTGCACTAGCTCCTCTTGCTTTTCCTAATATCGATAGCTCGGCCCATGTTTGCTTCTTGCTCCGGAGATAGAACTACACCAAAAAAGAAGCAATAAAAGATCAGATCGACGTAAGTAATCTCTACATACGAGCACATAGTTCTATGTACGAATTAAGCCTACACGAGCTAGTTATTCTACATACGAGCAAAAAGTTCTATGTATAAATCCAACTTGCGAGTAAGCAAACAGCGAGTTAAGACATATATCAACTAACGAGTTCAACACACGAGCAGTTATTCCAAGTAGGAAGTAGAGCATCTGCTTATCAACAAATGCGGGAAGAATCAAGGGACTGTGAAAGGTGGAGTTCTTACCCCCAAAATGTTCTATCTTTTCCTTACAATGATTGACTCCCTTCTTACAGTAATGGCATTCTTTCTTGAATCTGAATCGAGCCCCCTCATGGGTGACCCAATCTGGATATCTCTGACACCTAACTACTGGAACCATGGGTACCACGTCCTCACCACCGACCATCAATCCAGCACGGATGAAGTTGTTCTTATTGGTTCCCAGGGCATGCCAACTGATAGCCCCATTTTTGGTGAACTCCACCAGCTTCTTACGCAAATCGTTGTGCCAATATGGTGCCCAGTAGTCCTCTTCCCTCACACCTTTCGTGTCGGCCTTTGAGCGAGGAAATTCCCATCCCCTTCGACTTTCAACCAGCACCACGTAGGAGTTCCATCCACTGGCCTTACCAGGAAGATTGGCAAATAGCTTGGGAATCTTTGGCTTGGAGGGAGTACTTATCCCCTTATGGCTGTCAAACTTAATATTGAAAAACTCCTTGAACACCTTCATACAAGGCTCGTATCCTAAAAATCTACAAACCATGGTGAAACACACCGGTACCACTGCAGTGTTGGCTCCTAGTTGAAGTGGCAAGGCATTTGTGCATTCTAAAAACTCATTTATAAAGGGGTCTAGGGGTAACCTTAAACCAGCCTCAAATTGGCCATAGTAGAAAGCCACCCTTGTGGGATCCTCCTCGTCAGTATCCTCAAGGCGATTGAAGTAATCATCTACGCCATACAAGGTGACATCGAATTCTTTCCTATCAACCTCGCAAAATTCGTGTATCATACTCAAGCGAGATGGAACATTACGCTTTCCTCTAAGCACCTTTGGAGGAACATAACCTGTTCATTCTGCCCGGTACCACATTAGCCTCAAAAGCATCAACGATACGTGGGGTGGATGAGGTCGATGCATGGGCTTCACCTTGAGTCTCCATATACGTACAAGAAGAAGGGAAACGGGGAATCGGTTCTACAAGAAGTCTTGGGAGTCCTATCGGATACACTAAGGGCGACCTAGATTCCCAGGAAACCCTATCCTATTCCTAATGAAGGAGGGTTTATTGGGACCTTGAATGTAAAACGTGGCAATATGATCAAGAAGTTCATGAAAGAGGTGAAACGACTCGACTCTTAGGTCATTTGTTCCAAGGGTACCTAAGCTATCCCCTACGAGCAAGACCAATTCGGTGAAGTGCAAACCCCATTGGGTTAAAATTGAAGTACACTCCTCCATGGTCATCTCCCTCCACTCACCGTTCAAATGTTTATACACCCTACGATTGATTTTACAATACCCATACCAAGCTCCGGGTTACGTACTAAAGGTCTTAGCCATGGCGAGAATTGAAGAAATTACGGAAATAAAGCCCTAATTACGAAAGGCGAAGAGAAATACCTTAAGTTAGTTCGAACGAGGGGGTCTACGAGATGAAGATGGGAGATTTGATTTATCCGATTGCCTTCGTCGATATCTTCGCCGGACTTCAAGGAATCAAAGACGGCGAAACTTGTAAATGGGGAAGGACTCTCGAATTTATATCCTCTGAATTGGAAAGGGCAAAAAAGCAATTCAAATTTAATTTTCTAATTAAACCGGGGAAGCGGTTCCCAAGATGGATTACCAAACGTCAAAATTGCAATCATTATGGAAAAAACGGCGCTCCTTCATCTATGACCGTTCATCATCAACGTCTGGATTGTGCCACGTCATCTTGGTCGACTAAACCTCTGAGCAGTAACGACTGCGAGTAACAACAAATTTTCAACAAGATTTCATTAACTTCCTAGTCGACGAAGTCAACTCGAAAGTTGGGGGCCACGAACATACCAAAAGTGTCGAGTTGGGCCGGACGAGTAAAGCCCGATCCACGACACCCTTGGCCACCGTATTCTCAAGTGAGGTGGCCCGATCGGAAACAAGGCCCAAAGCCCGTCTCTTGTATCGATCGACTAAGCCCATGGTCCGACCTATAAGTCCCGACACTGAATTAGTCCGACCTCATGATCCATATCATAATTCGGAGTACGAACCATGCTCTACCCGCCGGTCGGAGTCGACCCATCTACAAGTGGCGACCTCGACCTAACCCCAAGCGTCGACCTGACATATAAAGACGCACGTGGGTCAATCTTTCCATAACAGCATCCCTACAAAGCAGGGACGGTTACAAGCATGTTCCCACGAACATAACTGCAGCTATAATTTCGGAGCTCATGTAGCGCCACCCAAAAATACAACGGCTATCACATATAAATACTTCATCACTACCCAACGGTGAAAGGTAACTGCCATTTTGTTATCAGAATTCATTATTCTATACATTTTGAGCTATATACAACTGTGATCTTACTCTCACGCC
Organism: Adenophora triphylla var. japonica; assembly: GCA_022495995.1. Lineage (NCBI taxonomy): Eukaryota > Viridiplantae > Streptophyta > Magnoliopsida > Asterales > Campanulaceae > Adenophora > Adenophora triphylla. Next base: position 74,294 of record JAFEMH010005383.1, read on the forward strand.
CGAGCGTCTTCGCCGGAGACACATCCGGCTAGTCGTGGGTTCTGTTTTCAGGTCAAGGAGCCAGGTGATCAGTCCTGCCACGTGGAGGAAGATTGATAAGCACAATTCCTGCAGCATCAATTATAATTATTATTATTATTATTATTATTATTATTATTATTATTATTATTATTATTATTATTATAATTATTATTATTATTATTATTATTATTATTATTATTATTATTATTATTTTTATTATTATTATTATTATTATTATTATTATTATTATTATTATAATTATTATTATTATTATAATTATTATTATTATTATTATTATTATTATTATTATTATTATTATTTTTATTATTTTTATTATTATTATTATTATTATTATTATTATTATTATTATTATTATTATTATTATTATTATTATTATTATTATTATTATTATTATTATTATTATTATTATTATTATTATAGCGGCGGAAATTTAGTCAGCCGAATTTAAAATCAGGCGGAAATTACCGTCGGTGGGAGTGACATGTCATCGATCCGGGTGAGCGTACGTATCGTTTAGCGTCGGATTTAACGGCGACGGAATATTCCCGCCGCTAAATATTAATTATAGCGTCGAAATTTAATTTCCGCCGCTATAATTAATATTTAAGCGGGAATATTCCGTCAGCCAGGAAATTATAAATACACATTTTATTTCTCAAATCAATTACGCCAAATATTTCCCTCTCTCTCTTCCCGCTATCTCTCATCTCTCTCGCGATCGACCTAGAAGAAGAAGCGACCGACCTAGAAGAAGAAGCTCACGCCGCCGGCCGTCTCCTCATCGCCATCGCCTCACCGCCCGTCGCCTCATCGCCGTCGCCTCATCGCCGTCGCCTCACCGTCCGCTTGAGCTCTCACGCGCCGTGCGGATCCGTCCGCCGCCTCTCCACCGTGTTTCTCTCTCTTGCTCTAATCAAATCAAGGTAAATGTTTCGATTTCTTTCAAATAAGTAGTTCTAATTCGAGGATAGGGTGTTAATTTGTTGTGAATTTTAGTTGGTTTCGATTTCTCACCGTGTTTCTCTCTCTTCTCTGTACTCGACCATGAATTTTGGGTGTACGTGAGTGTTTACGTGTGTGTATGCGTGTGTTCCATGAAGTTGTAATTTTGTATTAATTTTACATTTTTTTTTTTTTTTTTTTTTTTTAAATGACGTTTTGAAACATGAACAACCTGTTTAACAAAGTGGTTCTGATTTTCGCTCTCTACCTCTTTTTTTTTTCATTTTCAAATTCAATTAGTAAAAGATGATTTTTTGAGTTTGGATTGGTGGGTTTGAGTGGAATTTGGTTTATGAGTGTGCAATTGTGAAGTCAAATGGAACGGCTAATATATGTTTTGAAAGGCGATAGATTTTTATCGTTGTCTTTGTGACGGTTTACCCCTAAGTTCGATCATTGGTGTCCTAGTGATTTCTAAGCGAATAGGTCTTGTAGAATGTAATTAAAGTGAAGCTTGGTTGAACCGGTTTTCTTCTAGTCAAGTAACAATTTTGATTAAATGCCTTGATTAAATGCCTTGGCTAAAAGTGTTTATGGTCGACACTTGCATTTTACGAAGTATTAGATTCTAAAACTCTAGTTCTTAACCTAGTAAAGTTAATAAATAAAATGTTCCATTTCTTTTCTTAACCTAGTTCTTAACATAGTCATTTGGTTTGGTATGTACATAGGATTTTTGCAAAGTGGGTCATTATCGGTTTAGAAATACTTGAATTGTCAAAAGTGTTGATGTTATACCAATATTAGCATTGCTTATTAAATTTTGTTAAATGTGCCTATGTCATGACATCATCTAATTTTTATAAAAATATACTCGGTACACGGTACACAAACCAAACTCATATTTGTATACCGTGTACCAACCAAGAATGCATAATGCATGCGGTAGTACCGTACCAAACTTTCGTTATACCGAAGGTCGGTATACCAAAAATTTTGGTTAGTTGAGCTGTTTTGTCTGAAATAGAGTAGGCCATGGTTTGGTTAAGACTTATGAGGGGATTTCTTCCTAACTTTTCCAACATCCGTGTTATAAGGGAACTTAGTTTGTGATTGACGAGTTAGGTTTTAATTGTTGAGGTAGAGATAATATATACACTTCTTTTCTTATCAATTTTTTTTTTTGATGAGGTAGAGAAACCAATACAGGATACATATTAGGGCATTAAAGGAAAAGCATCTGAAGTCAAAGACATTTTTAAAATGTGCCTGTAAATCCATTTATATGAAACAAACTAGGATACAGTTTCTGTATATACGTGTCGCGTAAATAAGTAAACCAACATTTAAGGTGTAGTACCTGAAATCATAAAATGTGCTTTGAGAACCATAACTGAGAATAAAGAGTATCTATGAAAATCACAAAAATAATTGATAAAGAGCTAAAGAAAAAACGAATAATGCGTAATCTAAATGGTGGTAATAATTAATTTAAAAACGTAATATTCAGTTACAAACAAATAAGTAAGAAAACTGTGGATGAAATAATTTAGGAACATCTAGTTCTAGATCTCATTTTGGGGCGATTGACGGCATCGCGGACGGTGATTATGTCGCCTACGTTTGAGGCCTGAAATCAATCCTGGCACCCTAGATGCACCTTATATGAAACAAATTAGGATACAGTTTATGTATCCTAGTTTGTTACATATTTAGTAATATTAACGAATAGAAGAAAACATATGCCACTATAAAGAAAACGATAAATAACCGTACTCATAATCAAATATGTAACATGTTATATTTAATAAAAATTAAAATAAAAATATACATATATGTATATATATAAATATCATTATTGTCTATTAAAATTGCTTGAATTGTCGATAGTTGAAATATTTCGGTTGCATTAATCCTATTGTTCTCTGAGTGTATACTAGACATATATGGTTGATTACACTTTGTCGATTATAATCGACAGTGTAATATTGACCTAGTCTACGTCGTGCACTTGGAGACCATGGGGTTATCTTTGTCAAAATTTCTTGATTTTCGATTATAAAGCAAGTAGACAAAGTGATATTTGCAATTCATGCGTGTATTTCGGGATGGGATAGAAGCCAACCCCACTACTATCACGTACAACCACTACCATGGGGTTATGCTGGAGTGGAAAATCTCAAGTTTTTTGCACAAGCGTTAGGCCCAAAGATTGAAACTTTGATTAATTATTATAATAATAAATCTACTTTCAAAGTTTCAATCTTTGGGCCAAATGCTTGTGCAAACTTGATATTTTCCACCCCACTACTATCACGTACAACCACTACCATGGGGTTATGCTGGAGTGGAAAATCTCAAGTTTTTTGCACAAGCGTTAGGCCCAAAGATTGAAACTTTGATTAATTATTATAATAATAAATCTACTTTCAAAGTTTCAATCTTTGGGCCAAATGCTTGTGCAAACTTGATATTTTCCACCCCACTACTATCACGTACAACCACTACCATGGGGTTATGCTGGAGTGGAAAATCTCAAGTTTTTTGCACAAGCATTAGGTCCAAAGATTGAAACTTTGAAAGTAGATTTAGCAATTAATCAGAAAACAAGAAAATCCCCAACTTCAGTTTGTAGAAGATACAAAAACTGCAGTTGGGGATTTTCTTGTTTTCTGATTAATTATAATAGTAAATCTACTTTTAAAGTTTCAATCTTTGGGCCAAATGCTTGTGCAATAGACTTGATATTTTCCACTGGTGTAACATGTTATATTTAGTAAATATAACATGTTACATATTTAGTAAACATAACATGTTACATATGCAACAATTAGATAAGTTACTAAATATCTAATTTTCAAGTCTTTTAAAGTCAAAGGGGGAGGAAGGGGGTGAATGTATCAATAATGTAACATATTCAACCGCACACTACCTTAGTATGGTTCTAGATCCCATTTTGGGGCGATTGACGGCATCGCGAACGGTGATGTAATATCGCCTACGTTTGAGCGCCTGATATCAATCCTGGCACCCTAGATGCACCTTAGGGTATTGTGGTTGGTGGTTAACATCTTAAAATATAAATAAGATGAGAGCCTTTCTCACCCACAGCTATCAAAATCCGTCCATCTTTGATCAAGAAATATAGAGCAAATAAGTTCTTGTCAGTTTGAGCAAAGGATTTTCTGTTTAATAAGAGTTTTTCCAGTTTCACTGTCCTCTTCTCTCTAAGGATCTCAAACATCACAGCCATGTTCTTGTCAGTGTCTGTTTTACTCTTCACTGGTGTTATACGGTCACAAGTAAAAACAAGGTAACAGTATAACACCAGTGAAGAGAAAACAAAACTTTCCTCCAATTTTTTTAATCTCCACCTTCCATTTACTCGAGATCCTGATTGCAGAATCTTTCTCATGAGCTTGAAAGCTGGCGGTGTTGCCCTCAATCTCACGGTTGCTTCGCATGTGCAACCGTGAGATTGAGGGCAACACCGCCAGCTTTCAGGCTCATGAGGAAGATTCTGCAATCAGGATCTTGGGTAAATGGAAGGTGGAGATTGAAAAAATTGGAGGAAAGCTGTTTCTCTTCACCGGTGTTATATCTTACCTTGTTTTTACTTGTGACCGTATATCACCGTGAAGAGTAAACAGCACTGCCAAGACATGGTCAGATCTTTGAGATTCTTAGAGAGGAGGACAAAGAAACCGAAAACCTATATTAAATGTAAAATCCTTTGCTCAAACTGACAAGAACTTATTTGCTCTATCTTTCTTGTTCTAAGCTGAGATAGGGTTTTGATAGTTGTGGATGATAACGACTCTCATCTTGTTTATAAATGTTAATTTAATTCATCGTTGTAAAATTATATATTTTACAACAAAGAATTAAATATTAATATTTAAAATTATTCACAATAGTAATCACGCATTTCGGGATGGGATAGGTTTATCAAACATGCACTTAAAGGACAGAGTAGGTGGTTAGGTAGGAACACCATTATCCTTTAGTTTAGTTTGAACTAGAGCTCAAGATTTGTTGATACAATTATTCACAATATTAATAGGTAAAAAGTCCCAGCAGCCCCAATTTAAGGCAGCATGGAGCATTACAATGGAGAAATTGTTTCCCGAGAGTATCAATTTCAACAAGACATTCTTGAACTCACGCGCTTTCACCAAAAACAACACCGGAAACTTATTGACAGGAGGTATAGCATGCCATGCATCTGGTCTCTAAAAGATTGGAAGATTGATTGGGATCTGCTCCGAGCTGCTTCGTGCTTTTGGGATTCGGAGCGACATGTGTTCACCCTATCGTACAACGATCTGGTGCCAACGATGGAGGATTTTCGAGCACTGACTGGTGTGGCTGAGTCGAGGACTGTGGCATTTCCTCGAGACAGACGATCAGTTACGGAGCAACTATCTGAATTCTTGGGATTATCAGCAGACTGGGTATCGGGCATTGTCGTTGACGATAGATTCATAGACTTGACTCATATAGCCAGATTGAGTCGGACCAGCCCCGAACTGTTTGATCTATCCACTTCCTTAGATATATTCATGTTGCTCATTCTGTCTGCGCACTACTTCTGCGGCTACATCGGAGTGTGTCCAGCTACGCTGTTAGAGATCATCGGGCGGCGAGAGGTGATCGAGGAGTTGACATCCGGCATATTCAATCCGGTCGTGAGCGATGGACATCATTCCACCTGTTGCTAGCGGAGACATACCACGGCATTGATAGATTAGCCGGAGGATCCGAGTACATGGGTTCAGGCGGCCCAGTTACTATCATTGTGGCTGTATGAGAGATTTCGCTTGATCTCGCCACTGCCGGAGGGGCGACGGCATTACCTTGGGTGACCGGACGCAGATATTGAGGGATGCCGCTTGAGAGTTGGCATAGGAGGTTGGCCTTGGCCCGATATGAGACCGCAAACCTGAACTATTGGATTCCGGCATGGGGATTGCAGACTATGAGAGATATTCGGGGACGGGCCGGTGATTGTCCGACTTCCGGGACTACATGTATCATCCTTTTGCATTCCATCTCTAGTGAGCGAGCAAGTACGGATACCCGCAGCAGACCATTCGGACTTTGAGAGAGCAGTTGACGACTAATACAATGCCGATGATTATGACCGAGCCTCGTACTACACATTTCTTTGGCGAGCATTTCTAGAGGGCTTTCTTCCGATACGACCACTACTCCGTCATACTAGAGGTAGCACATTTCGACCACCGAGTATCGACATGAGTACGATGAGCGCAAGGTCTGTACAGGTGATGATAGAGGCTCGACGCCGAGAGTGTTTTGGGGCGTACTATCCCGACTTTGCGTGCGAAGCAAGAAATATACGGTTATGCATCTGCTTCCGATGGTTTCAATCCGTTTGGTCACGGGGCAAAATCTTACTCTTGTTGGCCGGTTATAGCCACCGTCTACAATCTTCCGCCCGGTTGTGTATGAGTGATCCCTACATGTTCTTGTCGTTATTCATCCCCGGCCCAAATGGCTCGGGAGGAACATTGACGTCTATCTCCGACCTTTGATGGACGAATTGAAGCGGCTTTGGGAGGATGGGGTCGAAACGTGGGATGCTTTCAAGCGAGAGAATTTCGGCATGAAGGCTGCGTTGATGTGGACAGTTAATGACTTCCCCTGCATATGGGATGTTATCGGGTTGGAGCACCCACGGGAAGTTGGCCTGTCCGTATCGTATGAGTGACACAAAGTCTTTCACGCTCACGCACTCGAAAACCATGTTGGTTCGATTGCCATAGACAATTTCTTCCGGAGGACCACCCATTCGGGACCCGTAAGAATGCGTTTAAAAAGAACAAGATTGACCATGATGAGGCCCCAGATTCGTTTAAGTGGTGACACGGTCTATGAGGAGGTATCTAGATTGCCCGATCCTCGGTGTGGGAAAAAGTTTTCGAAGACCAAAATACAAGGGTTTGGGACTACCCATAACTGGATCAAGAGGAGTATATTTTGGGAGCCGCCATACTGGAAAACAAATCTCATTCGACATAACCTTGACGTGATGCACATTGAGAAGAATGTATTCGATAATGTTTTTAACACGTTGATGGATTTCAAGAGAACAACTAAAGACAACGAAAAAGCTCGAAAGGACCTTAAGGAAATATGTAGGCGGCCGGCCTTAGACTTGGTATACGACGTCAATGGTAAACCGCCAGTTAGACCGATGGCTCAATACGTGCTTACAAAGGAAAAGAGGCTCCTCCTCCTGAAATGGCTCAAGGAGTTAAGGCTTCCGAGATGGTTACGCGTCTAACATTGGTAAGCTGTGTCAATGTAGAGGAGGGGAAAGTGCGGGGTTTGAAGAGTCACGATTGCCACGTTTTCTTTGGATAGGCTACTTCCGATTGCTCTCGTGGGTCTCTTGCTGACAATATGCGGGTGGCGTTAACGAGTTAAGTGAGTTTTTCCGAGCGTTAACATCGACCACACCTTTGCGTGTTGATCACATGAAAAAGCTTGAGGAGAGCATCGTAGTGACTTTGTGCAAACTTGAGAAGATATTTCCTCCTTCATTCTTTGATTCTATGGAGCATTTACCGGTCCACTTGGCATACGAAGCTAGAGTCGGTGGTCCAGTTCAATACGAGATGGATGTATCCATTTGAGAGGTAATTGAATTTATTCTATTTCTAAATAATTTGAGCGTTAACAATATACCTTCTTTAACATTATTTATGTTTTAATCTACGAATGACTTTTAGGTATCTAGGCCAATTGAAAAGGAAGATGAGCAATAGGGCCGTGGTCGAGGCCTCAATTTCGAGGGCCATTATCATAGATGAGATTGTTGCCTTTGTCGGAACATATTTTCCTCCTGATGTTGATACGAGATTGACTAGGGTTGGCCGCAATTACGATGGTGGTTTTCTGTCTAAGGGAAACATCTCTGTATTTTCATCCCTGTCGGTTCCTCGGCAAACGGGTTGGTACGCGTACGTTAACCGCTAAAGAGTTTGCCGCGGTCGAAACGTATGTTCTTCTTAACTGCGACGAGGTTGGGGAATATATCAAGTAAGTCATTGATGTTATGTTTACGCCTCGTCGATTAAATTATGCATGTTTAATTACCTGCATATGAAATGCCTTGTTTAACCCTATTGCAGAATGTTTGAAGATTTAGCTCGGGATTTATCTCCGTAACTCATCGCAACTAGGACGAGAAGAGAATTTCCAAAGCGGCTAAGGAAATATGTAAATATTTCGTTTCATTCAAATTTATTCTATACACTTCTTTAAACATTCAATCTTAAAATTGTATTAAATTAGTTACAATATTGTCTTATAGATAGTTGAACATCCCGGTGATGCCAAAGCTGCGAGGTTAAGACATTTAGCATCATCTCCGTACTTGAACGTTCATTTATACAACGGTTATTTCGTGAATGGCTATGTGTTTCATACCAAAGCTTACGGTTTGTCTAAATTGACGTGGAATAGCGGTGTGAAGCTTATAGGGAATGATTATTATGGCGTCTGAAAGAAGTAGTCGAGGTGGAGTATTTGGGTAGAAACAAGTGTTGTCTTGTTCAATTGTGATTGGCGGGATGCGTGCGAGGTGTTAAGAAGCACGCCATATTTGACCTCGTCGATGTAAAGGACTCGTCCGGACATAATGGCGACGACGTCTTCATCTTAGCATCTCAAGCACAACAGTATACATGACTCCCTACCCTCGTCCGCGACCGACGGATTGTGGGTCGCTTTGGATGACCAAGGCTAGGAGCATGATTGACAACCTACCCTCGTCGACAACTACAGAGTCGTCATTAGAAGCACCCTATCAAGAGGATGAAATGCCAGTGCCACCTAACGTTTCATCAGCTAATCATCCATTAGATGATGTCACTCATATTCCTCAAAATGTTGATGAACCCGAGGAGGATATCTTACCGGTGAATTTGCCAACTCCCGCCTCGTTCAGTCATCTCGCGCACATTGATATTGATGAATCGAGGAAGAGGAAGAGGAAGAGGAAGAGGAAGAGGAAGAGGAAGAGGAAGAGGAAGAGGAACCAGAGTTTGATTCATCGAGTCCGGAGACGAAGATGAAGAACTCGAGTTTTGTAGTAATTCGAGTCCAGTGATGATGATGGGGACGAAGATTAATAATAGTTTAAAGTTTAAAATTGTATTGTGAATGCTTTAGATTATTAGAACTTTAAAGTTTTATATGTATTGTGAATGCTTTAGATTATTAGAACTTTAAAGTTTCATATGTATTGTGAATGCTTTAGATTATTTTTAATATCCGTCGTTTTATATATATTGTGAATGCTTTAGATTATTAGAACTTTAAAGTTTTATATGTATTGTGAATGCTTTATATTATTAATAGTTTAAAGTTTTATATGTATTGTGAATGCTTTAGATTATTAGAACTTTAAAGTTTTAGATGTATTGTGAATATATTGTTTCCTATTGTTAAAGTTGTAAATTTTAATATTTTTACCGTAATACGAGATGAGTTCTAGTAGAAAGGGCAAGGGTAAGAGGACCAAGCCCATTTACACTTTGATTCTTGGGGCGCAACCGTCCCGATCCGGTAGCGATGGTGTTGACCCCTCACTCGGCAGTACTAGCTCCACCTGCAGGGCCGGTACTCGGACTACCGTAGATTCGAGGGGAGGATATATGTCCGGATCTCGGCACTTTATGACCGATAAGTAACTCTTCATTAATTTGATATAAGTTGGTTCCTTTTGCTGTTGCTTTATATATAATTCATTATTTAAGTTAAAATGTTATTGTATAAATATACTTGGCGGTGGGTAGGTGGATACCCCACCACCGGCACTAAGATCGGGCACATCGGCGGTCTCGGAAAATGACCGAGTTTTGGCCCAATTGGAAAAAATTGCCACGAGGCGAAGGAGGATGCGTGGGATGAGTTTAAGGTAATGTGTTAATGGTTTTTATTTAAAACTTAAATGTTAGTTTGTTATTAAAATGTTATAATTAATAATGATTATACTCTTTTAGTTTTGTAATGTTATCCTTATATGTTGTAGGCTAAATATTATTGGGATCCAGACATCGGCGAGGCGACGGCTAGATATGTTTTCTTTGAGCGGAGCTCACAAGGCATTTTAAGGATTTTATTTGTAACATATTTATCTATCCATAATTAGTTTAATTAACAATGATTATACTCTTTTAATTTTATAATGTCATCATTATATGTTTACAAGATATTCATATTTTTTATAGGTACCACGAAGAGAAATTATTATCTTTGCTCGGCTCGCGGCGGGACAACGGCCCTTGTGTCCTACTTTTATGACCGTTGAGGTGTTTGGTCAATTTTGCGAATATTGGGGGTCGCTGCGGCGAAGGCCGTATATCCGAACAGGCCAAGGCCAATAGAGCGAGCTCCTCGGGGTCGGCGGCGTTGCATACCGGGGACGCTCACGGTCGCCCGAGCATCACGACCGCATGGTATGTATGTTAATTTAAATGTAGTAGTGTATGGATGCTTTTAAATAGGTTTATGTACGTATGTTAGCGGGAGCCAATGTTGATGCTATGAAATCCATAGTTTTAGTGTAAATGTAGTGTATGCATGCTTTTAAATCGGTTTAAATGTTGCATTTATATATACAATTTCAAAGTAATAATCTCGCTTATTTTATTTATAGGAAAGGAGTATGGTCCGAATATCACTTTTGTGGATGTTTACGCTAGCACCCATATTCGGAATTCTACGGCGCCCGATCAACCTCCGCAATGGGTTGACGATCGATGCACTCTTGCCTTTGTAAGTAAACTACCATTAAATGACTTGATTTTGAATATGTAAATTTATTTATGTACCTTACATTGTGTATATGATTATAATTGTTTGTTTTATTTTTCAGTGCCGCATATCAAGCCGCCGTTGTTCCCGAAGGAACGCCTCCCGGCGAGCCCGTCCCCTTCGTGCCTGATGTTTGGCGGGAGGTCACCTCTCGGGGACATCCAAGGAGAGGAGCCCGAGTGTTAGGGATGGGGATTACGGGCGGCAATGCCCGTCGGCGTCGGCCGTCGGAGAAATGTTGGCCCACCATGTTTCATGATCCGAGTCGACACTCACTGGAGGCTGCGTTGGAGGAGGAGAGACGCGAGCGGGCAAAGCTTGCGGATGCTTTAGCGCTCGGTTGCGGATGCGGGGAGGAGAACGATCGACGTCATGCGGGACTCAAAGACAATTGGCGCTGTTGATGGCTCGTCTCGGGCCGGACTCCCAGGGGTAATTCCCGGCGTCCCCCGAGGTTGATTGCGGACTTTTTAGACATTGTTGTATTAATTTATACTTGTTTGTAAACATTTGAGACATTTGGTACCCGCGGGAGCCCCTCCCGCCTCTCCCCTCCCCGCTCCACCTCTCCCCCTCTCCCCCTCTCCCCCTTCCCCTTCCTTCCCCCTCTCCCCCTATCCCCCCATCCCCCTCCCCCTCTCCCCTCCCGAATTGGTACGGTGGTATTTAGTTTTTATTTGGTACGCTGGTATTTGAATTTTAGTTTTTATAGTTTTAGTTTTATAAATTGAAATGTTATATCAGGTACAAAAAATTTTGGTTTTTTGATATTTTAAAATATTTTTTTTTAATTTATTTCAGAATCAGCGACGGAATTTTCCGTCGCTGAAATTAATGCTGAAAGAAAAATTAATTAAATAAATTAATTTCAGCGGCGGAAATTTCCGTCGCTGTAATAAAAATTAATTTAATTAAATTAATTTCAGCGACGGAATTTCCGCCGCTATAATCATTTAATTTTTATTTAATTTTTGATTTCAGCGGCGGAAAATTCCGTCGCTGTAATAAAATTTAAATTAAAATTAAATAATTTCAGCGACGGTATTTTCCGCCGCTGAAATAATTTAATTTCAATTTAAATTTTATTACAGCGACGGAAATTTCCGCCGCTGAAATTAATTTAATTAAATTAATTTTTATTACAGCGACGGAAATTTCCGCCGCTGAAATGAAAATTTAATTAAATTAAATTAATATAGCGGCGGAAATTTCCGTCGCTGTAACCATTAATTCACCGGCGGAATTAAATTCCGTCGGTAAAAGAAAAAAATAGCGGCGGAAATTGACCCGCCGGAGCACTGCGACGGGCTGGTAGCGGCGGACCACCGACGGAATTTTTCCGCCGCTGATTATTTTTAGCGACGGAAATTTAATTTTAGCGACGGAAATTTCCGTCGCTAAACGACCTTTTTCTGGTAGTGTTCCCTCCAGTATGGCCATTGGTGTAATGACTCCGAATTTTCACAACAATAATAATACTTAATTGATAATAAAATAATCTCCAACGGCTACTACACCCATAATTCAAACACTAACCACAATTTGAAATAACTTAAATGCTGAAAAACGGTAACACTTTCAACGGCTAGTACAATCCACTAGCTCAACAAAATTCTTTAAAGTCTAACAACTCTCAAATAACTGAAACAACTTACTAAAGAGTCTAAAATAAAAATAAACTAAACCGATCCTTGAACTCCTTATGAAGTGCTCCCGAACCGTTTCACATTCTTCCTATATGAAATCTGGAAGAAAAAGAGATGAAAGGGTGAGCGAACAATGCCCAGTAAGTTCATATACAACCCTCCTAAGGTTACTAAGGAGGAGTTGACCTGAAGGAATATCAAACGATACAATTTCCAAATAACAATCGAAGACATAACAAAGTACAAATTCGAAATCATTATTTAACAAATTCTCAAAACACATGTCTTTCAAAATCTCAATGGTTTCACAAACTGAGTTAACAAATATTTTGGAGTTCCAAATGATGACGAAATCGATTCAAATTGACTCGAATGGTTTACTTATTTAAAACTGTCCCATACCAGCTTTAACTAACTAAACCACTCACAGATTATTAGGAATTTCAAAGGACTGATAAGCTGAACAAAACTAACTCGAGTAATCTAATTATCTACAACTGTCCCATACCAGCCGTAGATAATCAAATCACTCACAGACATCATGATCACATAAGTGGTCCACTGACCTTATCAAACCAAAATCCCATAAACGGAACAAAAGCCCACAAAGAGCACTAATACCCACAAAGGGAACAAAAGCCCACAAAGAGCACTAATACTCACAAAGGGAACAAAAGCCCACAAAGAGCACTAATACCCACAAAGGGTTCGAAATCCCACAAAGGGCACAAAGGTTGACTCCGCAGAGTCCTAAGCTTGCCCGAAGGCCAAAATATCAAATATACCCCTCCGAAGAAGGTTGTCTAACTTAGTGATCATTAATGAAACAAAATTATATCATATCAAAACTTATTGCATACAAAAATACGAACTTTCACAAGGACAATAAAATTTTGTATTTACGAAATCAAAAGGACGATATAGCAAACGAATAACAAAAGATTAGCAAATAACGGTAACCGAGGGAGTCAAAACAAATACTGACGCGAGGTCAGCTTTTACGTATCAAAGGAACGTACATCGCCAATAAATATGCGGAAACCTAAACAATGAAACGGAGCGGAAATCAATTAACTTAAAGATGTATAATCCCTTACCTCGATCGTTTGTACTCGAACAATTGCTAACTCCGATCGGATCTACACAAATAAATAATATCCGTTAAGTACGGATTAACTAGTTAATACTCCGTCCCAACTTAACTTTATTTTATTTCATTAACTTATGAGTTAATTCTATTTAACTCCGTCTCAAGTTGCTCTCCATTTCTAGGGTTTCTCAAAATACCCTTCACATAACTATCAAAACACCCCTAGGGTTTATCCAAACTACTCTTAGGTTTCTAACATTTTTATTCCCTTTTCTTTAATCAAAAACACATTTACACACACTAATTTCACCTTTCTCAGCATTAAAAAGACACACACTAAAACACTATTTACAGCAATTAACTACACACACAAACACACTCTACACACACTACAGTACACGCACACACATACTAACACACACGCACAAACACCCACCAGCATGCATCAACACACACTGTTTCACACACACACACACACTGTTTCACACACACAGGTCATGCACACACACACTTAACACCATTTTTAATAAATACTCCCTCTCTGTTCCAACATAATACTTTAGATCCAACCCAAATAAATCAATTATGTTATGGTACGAACCCTAATTTCTCGCTCTCATAAATACATGCAATACCTTAGGTTAATACTCTTGATTACATACCCAAATCTAATCAACATAAGATTTTCAATTTAAAAACCTTTAACAAAATATCATTAGAGCATTCTTAATTAATCATCAATATTATAAAACAAACCTTAATTAATCTCAAGATTTTTCTAGGATTTTCTAGACTTTAAATTTAAGAACAATAATTATTGGACGAAACGAATACAAACCCTACCTCAATTTGATCTTCTATATCCCAAAACACTCGAGGCTTTCTTCCTTTTGATTTGATTTTCCAAGGCAACTCACGGCTGGCTGAAGACTCCATCTCACCTCACGGTTTCTCTCTCTCGGCACTTGACTGATTCCGCCTCCTCCCTCTCTAATTTTCCTTTGGTTTAGGTAGGAAATTAATTAACCCTAGGTTTAGAATTAATATTTATAATTGGATTATGGTTTTTTTTTGTTTTTTTAAACCTAGCCCAAAAGGTATTCTAAGCCCATTAAGTAGTTTAATCCCAATAATAATTAAAGCCCAAACACAATTCAATCTTTTTATTAAAAAGGTAATTCAAATAATTTAATTTAAGAAAACAATTTAATTATTAAAACAATTTTTTTTAAATGAATATTTATAGAAGGGTTTTACTAAATCTAAGCCCAATACCAAAGTCCAACCCATCTAAATAATTTAACCCACATAATAAAATTCCTAGGACTTCAATATAATTATTAGTCCCTCTAAAAGCCTAATTGAAAATTTAACAATTTACCAAATAATCCTCGAAATTTTTTTTGAGTTATTACAATTGGAGGTGAAGAAAATGAGAGAAGTAACCTGGTGGAGGGGTTAATGATAATTTTACATTCATTTTCCAAATTTTATCCTTACAAACGTAGTCATTAGCACCACACACCAAAAACAGAAAAAAGTTGATGATGTTAGACGTGAGTGATAATTCGTGCAAAATACCTGATACCATTTGTTAGAATCGTGATCACCATCACCACTCTCCAAATTAGTATGATATTGTACGCCTTGGGCCCAATTTGCACGGATTTGATTTGGGATATCTCCCAAAAGGTTTCATACTAATGAAGTGGATGAGTGATCTGTAGGATGTCAAGATATGATACGTGATATGATTGAGCGTACATATCTACATACCATTTTGTATTTATCTTCTTTCCTTTTACTTAGGATCTATAGTTAGGAAATCCTAATGTTTAGCCGTAAATACAGCTTGTACCAAAATATATAAGGAGACTCCTCCTTCATTGTAATACAATACAGAAAACCTAATGAAAACATCGTTATTCCATTGCCTGTCTCTTGTTTTCTTCATGGTATCAGAGCAGGTTGTGTAACGCTTCCACACAATTTTTTCTCCTTCATTAATCTCGACATCAAAGACCATGACTACCAACGAAGGCAACAAAACTGAGGTTGATGCCGCAGGGGGATCCAAGGTGGATGTGATGTCGCCTTATTACATTTTGGCCTCAGATAGTCCAAATACCCTGTTCGTAAGCGATATTCTTCATGATGGGAATTATGCGTATTGGGTAGATGAGATGAGCAATGCCCTCTTCGCAAAGAATAAGTTTGGTTTCGTTGACGGAACGATCCCATGCCCACAAGAAGGATCGACTGAATTAGGGTTGTGGAAAAGATGCAACGCCATGGTAAAGGGTTGGTTGCATAGTTCCATGAAAAAGGACTGCACAGGAAGTGTGGGAAGATCTTGGTGAGCATTTTGGAGCCTAAAGCACACCTAGGGCATATGAAATAAAAAGGGAAATAACCCTAACTCGACAAGAGAAACTCTCGGTGTCATCTTATTACACCAAGCTGAAGGGTTTATGGGATGAAATCAATTCTATTTCTCCCATACCGAAGTGTAAATGCAGTGGGTGCAGGTGTGAGTGCCCAAGAAATTGGTGGAGATGAGGGAGAAGGAACGCTTGTACGAGTTTTTAATGGGATTAGATGAGAGTTTTGGAACAATCAAGACCCAGATTGTTAGCACACACCCGATGGTGTCATTGGGGGTAGCTTATCATTTAGTGTCCGAGGATGAAAGGCAGCGACATATTACAACGGCAGGGAGGACGGCCATTGAAGCTGCAACTTTTCAGACACAAGGAATGCAAAAACCGAACAAGGATGAAAAGAAAGATGGGCTGCGAGAGAAACCCAAGTGTACCCATTGTGGGAAATATTACCATACGGTTGAGAATTGTTATGAATTGGTTGGATATCCAAACAACAAGATGAAAGGAGGGGATGGTCACGACAAAGGGAAGAAGACAGCTTACCTGGCCGACGCAAATGATAGCCCCATTCCAGGCCTTTCAGCGACAAACTTCAGCAAGTTGGTAGATTTCTTCAACAAACGGTCGAATGATGAAACTTTCCCAACAGCAAACATGGCGGGTAAGATAGATAATACAACATCTTGGGTCATCGAATCGGGTGCAAGTGAGCATATAACTTGTGATGCTACTATTTTGCATAACCGACGAAATTCCAAGGATTCCTTGCCTATCAAAATACCAAATGGTGATGTTATACCTGTCAAGGGAGTGGGTAGTACTAATCTACCAAATGGGTTGAAAATCGATCATGTCTTAAATATTTCGGATTTTTCAAGTGCAATTTACTTTCTATTAGTAAACTCACGAAAGATTTAAATTGTGCACTGATTTTCTTCCCGGATTTTTGGCTATGCAGGACTTAGCTTCGAGGACTCTGATTGGGATGGGTAGGCGACACAATGGTCTATACTACATGGAGCCAGTCAAGAGTGGTGGTACGGCGTTGACAACAGTTTTTGATTCAAGTACTTGGCATCGAAGACTACGTCATGCAGCTTCATCGAGGTCTGATTATTTTAGTAATATTTTCGATAGTGAAATAAAGGAGGATAAACATTGCGATTCTTGTTTTAAAGAAAAGATGACAAGACTCCCTTTCCAATAAGTAGTATTCAGTCATTAGCCTGTTTTGACTTAATTCACTATGACATTTGGGGTGCGTATAAAACTCCTTCTTTTTCGGGTGCAAGATATTTTTTTATCAATTGTTGATGATTTTAGTCGAGGCGTTTGGATTTTTCTCATGAAATATAAGTCAGAGGTGCCTAAATACTTGACTATGTTTTGCAACATGATTCGAACTCAATTTGGAAAGCAAATAAAAAGGGTTCAGGGTGATAATGGCATTGAATTTCAATCACAACAAATGATAGCATATTAAAATGAGCATGTCATGATACTTGAAACTTCTTGCACAGACACACCTCAACAGAATGGGGTGGTGGAACGTAAACATAGGCATATCTTAGAGGTTGCTAGGGCCTTACGTTTTGAGGCTGGGTTGCCAAAGAAATTTTGGGGTGAATGTGTTTTGACAGCTACTTACATCATAAATAGATTACCCACAAAGCTTTTACAAAATAAAACTCCATTTGAAGTTATATTTGGAAAAAGGCCTAACTATGACCGCCTTCGTGCCTTCGGTTGTCTTGCTTATGCCAAAGATAATAAAAAAGGGGGAGATAAGTTTGATGTTAGGGGACGTCCATGTATTTTTGTTGGGTATCCACATTCTCAAAAGGGTTATAGGATGTTTGATCTTGAAAGCAAACAGATTTACACCTCTCGTGATGTAAAATGTGTTGAAATTTTTTTTTCGTTCAAGAACATGCCATCAAAAACCAATGTAGATGACTCAGTTGCACGTCGAGAACTTGATTGGGAGGAGGAGCTCATCATGTTTGATGGTACAGAGAAACAAGGCAATCATTCACCTATTATCTTAGCCGAATAGTGAGTTGTCCAGCCAGTTGAATTATCACCCGGGCATACAACTGTACAAACAATTGGGCAGTCGGATGAACAGCAAGTTGAGCAGTCAGTTGAGCAGTCAATTGAACAAACAAGTGCGCAATCAACTGGGAAGACAACTGAGCACAGTCGGAATGCCGAACCATGCCGTAGTGATCGAACCAAGAAGCAGCCCAAACATCTTGAGGATTATGTCATCAACCTGCCTGGCTCTATAGACCATTCCCCACCTGCTCCCAATTAGGAAACCTTGGAGGTATATCCGTTAGCATGTTATGTTAATTATGATCGTTTTCCCTTAATTATAAAGCTTTCTTGGCGGCTATCACTTCACGTGATGATCCTAAATATTATTATCAGGTAGTAAAAGATGCACATTGGAGAGATGCAATGAAAAAGGAGATCCTTTCCCTTGAACAAAATGGGACATGGACACTAGAAACATTGCCTTCGGGAAAGAAAGCCATCGACTCCAAATGGGTCTACAAGATAAAGTATAAACCAAATGGAGATGTCGAATGGTACAAGGCTCGATTGGTCGCAAAAGGATTCACCCAAGTGGAAGGTATTGACTACCACGAAACATTTGCTCATGTGGCCAAGTTGGTAACTTTGAGGAGTTTATTGGTCGTGGCAGTTAAAAAGGGTTGGATCATTCACCAACTTGATGTCAACAACACTTTTCTACATGGTGATTTGCACGAATAAGTCTACATGAAGGTGCCCCATGGTTTTGCTAAGGATGGGGATTTACGAGTTTGCAAGCTCCATAAATCACTTTATGGACTCCGTCAAGCATCTCGAAATTTGTACCACAAATTTACTAGTGCACTCCTTGAAGTTGGTTTTTGTCAATCTCGGGCTGACCACTCCCTATTCATCAACAAGCGTGAGGACTACGATGTGGCTGCTCTAATCTATGTGGATGATGTTTTATTGGTGGGAAATGATAGCACCAAGATTGAAAACGTCAAGTATTTTTTGGATAAAAAATTCAGCATCAAGGATCTTGGATCATTAAAATACTTCTTGGGGATAGAGGTTGCAAGGTCACTAGAAGGTATTGTTCTTAGCCAACGGAAGTATACTTTAGACATCTTAGAAGAGATCGGCTTGCAAGGAGGGAGGCCAAGTTATTTCCCAAAGGAACAAAATCTGCGCCTCACTACCAAACACTACAACAAAAATGGTCTTTCAGAACGTTTTTTAAACGTTGTTAAAGACATTTCACAACATTTTTTGAAACGTTGTGTTATCCAACATTGTAATAGGTTCCACCCTAAGACAACGTTTTTTAAACGTTGTAAAAAAGGTGTAAGACAACGTTTTTGGAAACGTTGTGAATAAGGTAGAAGACAACGTTTTAGTAAACGTTGTATAATTTTTTTTTATATTTTACCCTTTCACAACCTTTGATAAACGTTGTAGAAAGACATAAGACAACATTTATAAAACGTTGGGAAAATCTTAACACAACGTTTTTTAAAAACGTTGTCTTATGTATTTCTACAATGTTTTATAAAAACGTTGTCTTTCCTTGGGAAATCTATATGGCAACGTTTTATAAAACGTTGTGTAAGTTTTTTCTACAACGTTTTATAAAACGTTGTGGATGTATATTAAAAAAAATCCCCCATGACAAAATAGAATTTATACTGTATCATGGAATGAAATGAAGAGCTGAATACAAAAAAGGATCCTCGTCATCCTGCACTAAGTTTTTTCTACTATTTTACCTTTTCTACATTACAATCTACTTCAGATACCATATTATCTTCTGCTGGTTCTTTACCATCCTGGCACTCGTTTGCTTGATGGGATTGACAGTCCACAGGCATAATCCCTTTCAGAGAGCTTCTCAACTAGGAATGGCAGACACCACAAGCTTCTCAACCTTGAAGGACTTGAGCATCTAAAACCACGAGCGGGCCAAAGTCAAGCAAGACAGAAAAACATGAAAGGGCGGCTGTTTATGATATTGTGAATGTGATGCCCAAGATCGCAGCGCTTTTTGTTTGAACCGCTTTCTCGTGTAAGGGGTCACCGCCTCACATCGGTTTGAAGACATCCGGTTTAAATTGAAAAATGAAGTCGCCACGCCATTTTGATTTCCTCAAAACTTTGAAAAAAAGGATTTGGGTTCGGAGGTTAAGTTACCCCTTGGGAAGAACGTTTGGCGTTCACCCAAGGAACCTTGCCGAAGCAAGTCTTCCAAGATCCGACTTTCGTGCTTGCCTTTGTGCTTTCGTGTGTGGGATGTGTTTTGATAAAGAGGGGGGAATGTGCCAAGTGGTCTTCCGAACGTATAAACCATGAGTTGGTTATCGCTCGAGATTCCTTGGATTATAATATGTTTGGGACTTTGATCCCGTGCTCATCTTAGACTTACGACCATCATTATGAGACCTTGAGTCACATGTGATCGGAATAGGGACACCTCTTTTTATAGTCCAAGAATGAGACTCTTTAGAAAGGAAGGACCTTTGCCCATCAATCCTACATCTTGAGACGATTTGAGCTTGATAGGGACATTTGTGCTCGTCTCAAGTGATGATCGGAGATGTAGGGCCTCAAGTTCATCCTTTTCTAATGGGATATCCGACTATGGCATCTTTATGTGGAGGAAACGATGTAAAGATATGACCTTTAC
The DNA here is from genome assembly GCA_022495995.1 of Adenophora triphylla var. japonica. NCBI lineage: Eukaryota > Viridiplantae > Streptophyta > Magnoliopsida > Asterales > Campanulaceae > Adenophora > Adenophora triphylla. The sequence goes on from JAFEMH010005383.1 coordinate 94,967, forward strand.
ACCATTACGCCCCAAGAGATGCTTCAAGTACCAAAAGGGACTAAGGGGAGGGGTATAAAGATTGGATCTTTATACTCATCCTATGCCTTTTGTGCCTTAGGAAGGTCACTAGGCAATCCTTGGAGAGTGATCCAATCATGAGGGACATGGGGAATGCATTTTTAAAGTAAAGATGATATTTTTATGCAAACATATGTAATGAACACTATGCAAGCTAGGACTAGGAATGTAAAGGGAGGACCTTTATGGCTTTCCTATGTCCTTTAAGATTTAGGTGGAAAATCCTTGGAAGCAAGGTCTATGGGAAGGGGATGACATTCATATGAATAAAGATGACATTTTTAATGAAAAGATGACATTTTTATATGAAAAAGATGACATTTTCACATCATCATGTGAGAGATCCACCCTAGAACAAGCCATCTATGGTCTTATTGTTCATCCTTGGGATGGATCCTCCATGAATCCCATGTGATAGGGGAATGGGGGGCATTATGACCTACATAGTAAAGACTTGGTTTTTATATCAATAAATCACATATAAAGCAAGTAAATGGCAATATAAATAGCAAGGAGCAATATAACAAGAATGACAAGTATATTTCAAGGATAAAAGGAGGAGAGGTTACCAATGGTGGTGTTCCTCTATCTCCCTTGAAGGTTTCCTAAGGAAGGAGCAACTTTGGAGGAATTTTGGAGAGGAGGGAGGTGATTTTGAGGGGTTTCAGCTTTCTGGAAATTCGTGGAGAGATTTTGGCAGAGTGGCAGTACTCAAAATCGTATATAAAAATGAATAGAGGAGGCCTCTATTTATAGGCAGATTTGTGCTTCCTAATGAAGCCGAGCGGCTGTAACCCTTGGCTAATGAAGCCGTGCGGTCTTATCCATTAGTGACTCAGCCTATTTCTAGAACCATGCAAGGTGGTGTTCTAGAAGGTCTTTCCAGCGAGGGACTACGTGGAATTTTAATTCCTAACAAGTCCTTCGCCCCTCGGAAGGTTTGGGAAAGTTCCAGAATTGCCCCTGAACTTTAGGAAAGTCCGGGAAATTGTCGGAAAACTTAATCGGAAGGCATGAGCCAGATTTGGGTACTTACAGAAGCCCCTCGGCAATGTCACTTGCAGGGCAAGTGGGTTTGTTGATAAAAAAGGATCCAATCTGGTGAACTGGCGAGACGGATTGGGTGACCAAGGTGGTCGAGTGGCTGAACCTTTGGAAGGCTACCTACGTATCCCGGAGGAATCAAGCCATGATCGTAGTTCGGAAAAGATCCGCTGGGGAATGGGGTGTCATATTTGACGAATTGGCTGAACCTAAAGTAGGCTATCTACATATCCCGGAGGAATCAAGCCAGATCGTAGTTCGGGAAAGACTGGGGCATGGCGAAGAGAAACTGGTCTCTTGCTAGGGAGATGGAAGGAAAGTGACCTAGGAGGTCAAATGACTGATCCTATTGGGGATATTCCAGATGAAGGGAGTGACCGATGTGTTCGGATAATTGAACCGTTATGAAAGGCTTATGCATCACCGAGGAGTGATGAATGAAAAGGGTGACCAATGTGGTCGGATGGATGAACCTTTATGAAAGGCTACCTCCCCGCTGAGGAGTGATGAAGGAAAAGGGTGACCAATGTGGTCGGATGGCTGGACCTTTATGAAAGGCTCATGCATCACTGAGGAGTGATAAATGAAAGGGGTGACCAATATGGTCGGATAACTGGACTTTTATGAAAGGCTCATGCACCACTGAGGAGTGATGCATTAAAAGGGTGACCAATGTGGTCGGATGGCTGGACCTTTATGAAAGGCTCATGCACCACTGAGGAGTGATGAATGAAAAGGGTGACCAATGTGATCGGATTGCTAGACCTTTATGAAAGGCTCATGCATTACTGAGGAGTGATGAATGAAAGGGGTGACCACCGCGGTCGAATGGCTGGACCTTTATGAAAGGCTACCTACGTATCCCAGAGGAATCAAGCCTTGGTCGTAGTTCGAGTCTCACTAGATAGTTAGGAACAATGTCTATGAACCTTGAGATTTTGACGATTAATGGAGGAGTCACCTGATTTGACAATTAATGGAGGTTGTCACCTGGTTTGACAATTAATGGAGGTTGTCACCTGATTTGACAATTAATGGAGGTTGTCACCTGATTTGACAATTAATGGAGGTTGTCACCTTATTTGACAATTAATGGAGGTTGTCACCTTAAAAAACTAAAGCTTACATCGCTATCGAGGAGATAGCGGTAGCTGAAGTTGGGAAAACTAAAGCGTACTTCACTATCAAGGAGATAGAGGTAGCTGAAGTTGGGAAACTAAAGCGTACTTCACTATCGAGGAGATAGAGATAGCTAAAGTTGGAAAACTAAAGCGTACTTCACTATCTAGGAGATAGAGGTAGCTAAAGTTGGAAAACTAAAGCGTACTTCACTATCTAGGGGATAGAGGTAGCTAAAGTTGGGAAACTAAAGTGTACTTCACTATCTAGGAGATAGAGGTAGCTAAAGTTGGAAAAACTTAAGCGTACTTCACTATCTCTTTCGAATTAGAGATAGAGGTAGCTGAAGTTGGAAAAACTTAAGCATACTTCACTATCTCTTTCAAATCAGAGATAGAGGTAGCTGAAGTTGGAAAAACTTAAACGTACTTCACTATCTCTTTCGAATTAGAGATAGAGGTAGCTGAAGTTTGGAAAAACTAAAGCGTACTTCACTATCTCTTTTGAATTAGAGATAGAGGTAGCTGAAGTTGGAAAAACTTAAGCGTACTTCACTATCTCTTTCGAATCAGAGATAGAGGTAGCTGAAGTTGAAAAAACTTAAGCGTACTTCACTATCTCTTTCGAATTAGAGATAGAGGTAGCTGAAGTTGGAAAAACTTAAGTGTACTTCACTATCTCTTTCGAATCAGAGATAGAGGTAGCTGAACTTTGGAAAAACTAAAGCGTACTTCACTATCTCTTTCGAATTAGAGATAGAGGTAGCTGAAGTTCAATCTTGACAATTTGGAGGCTGTCACCTTATTTGATTTAATTCTAACGGAGATCGAAAGAGATAGTGAAATGTTATTCCTTCATTTGGGAATAATGGAGATTAAAAAAGGTCGAAGTATTATTCCTTTATTCGGGAATAACGGAGATTGAAAAAGGTCGAAATGTTATTCCTTCATTCGGGAATAACGAAGATCGAAAGAGATAGCGAAATGTTATTCCTTCATTCAGGAATAACGGAGATCGCGAAAGAGGTTCATTCGGGAATAACGGAGATCAAGAAGAGATAGCGAAATGTTATTCCTTCATTCGGGAATAACGGAGATCATGAGAGAGGTCGAAATGTTATTCTTCATTCGGGAATAACAGAGATCGAAAGAGAGGTCGAAATGTTATTCCTTCCTTCGGAAATAACGGAGATCGAAAGAGATATCAAAATATTATTCCTTCATTCGGGAATAACGGAGATCGCGAGAGAGGTCAAAATGTTATTCCTTCATTCGGGAATAACGGAGATCGAGAAGAGATAGCGAAATGTTATTCCTTCATTCGGGAATAACGGAGATCACGAGAGAGGTCGAAATGTTATTCCATCCTTCGGGAATAACGGAGATCGAAAGAGATAGCGAAATGTTATTCCTTCATTCGGGAATAACGGAGATCAAAAGAGATAGCGCAATGTTATTCCTTCATTCGGGAATAACGGAGATCGTGAGAGAGGTCGAAATATTATTCCTTCCTTCGGGAATAACAGAGATCGAAAGAGATAGCGAAATGTTATTCCTTCATTCGGGAATAACGGAGATCGCAAGAGAGGTCGAAATGTTATTGCCTTCTGGCAATAACTGAGATTTTTTAACAAGAAACGTTATCCCATTTGGTGATAATGGAGATTTTTGAGAGAAATTTATACGATTTGGGAAATTTATATGGTTTTCCGGACCGGGTAATTTAAATCCTTCCGGGCTACGGATAATGATTTTGGGAAAAGACGTTATCCCATTTGGCGATAACGAAAAGACTTCCCGGAGGAGTCGTTATCCCATTTGGTGATAACGAAAGGATTTCCCGGAGGAAACGTTATCCCATTTGGCAATAACGGAAGGACTTTCCGAAGGAAACGTTATCCCATTTGGCGATAATTGAGGATTTCCCGGAGGAAACGTTATCCCATTTGGAGATAACGGGGGATTTTGGGAGAAAATGTTATCATTGGTAATTGGTACGTTACTTGAGCCTCGGGGTGATTTTTTTGTGGAAATGTGGCAGAAATTAGGCCAGGATGTATATATGAAATGTGTTTGGGAAATGATTTTTATGCAGGCTTTGAGAGGATGGGGTTGTATCCCTTGGGTGCGGACTGAACTGTTGTTGTTGCTGAGATGTGGTCAACGTGGACCAGAATTCCCTTTTGGGCCGAGACTGGGTTTAAACCTCGGGTCATGATTAATGTTTCTTTCTCAAATTCTGGCACTTGAAGCTGATGCTGACAGGCTTTTAGAACCAAAGACTAAAGCAGACGTCGAAGTGACTAAGCCTCTCTTCTGAGAATGAATGCAACTTATTGAAAGCCCCGGTCTGAGGAGAAAAGTCTGCAAAGCCCCAGGTTCTTATTAAATCTAGGGAAGATCCTTTTATTTGGCAAAGCCCCGGTTGGAAGAGGTGACTTGGTAGAGTTCCGACTGATGACCTAGCAAAAGTCCCAATCTGATTGGTACTGCAAAAGTGATCCTGAGGTTGATCTGACCAAGACGGAATCCATTTTGTGACATAGTGAGGAACCCGATGCGGACCCCAAAAATGGCTAACGAAGCCCCAGTCTAAGGAAATGGCTTGGCAAAGTCCCAACCTTAAAGATTTTCAAGGCAGCCCTAATGCAAATTGTAGCAGAAGAGGGAAAAACCTATCCTTTTGTACTTACTCTCTTATTTTCTTTAGTCAATCATTCAACCGCGGGAAGATGTGAAAGCCAAGAATTTTAGAAATTTATAATTTATACATGCAGGGGTATATTTTTTCGAAAGGTGGGATTAGATCCCGATTTGTGTTATTTTGATGGCCTTATTCGACGTAGGCACAAAAACTCGCTTTGGGTTTGACTCTTTTGGGAGAGTATAAGCGTAGAAAGGTTGGTAAAAGTGTATGGAAGCCCTGCTGACAGAAAATCAGTGTTTAGAACTATTTTTCCTAAGATTTAGAAAAAGAAGACTTGTCAAGACATCTGAAAACTTGTTTTATTTAAAATGATCACAAGATTGCTTAAAACCCTTTATTAATGTTCGGGTTATTCAACCACTAATCTCGATATGAACAAACGTTTTGATTAATCATGAGGAGAAAGTCAACCGATGCCGCGGATCAAAGTTGGCTGAGTGTGAAAGAAAGGTTTGTGTATAGGGAGGTCATTGATGAGACCGGGTTTTCTGGGATTTGAATGTGTTTACGGGAAAGGCCATTAATGAGATCGGATTTTCTGGAATTTGGATATGTTTATGGGAAAGGCCACTGATGAGACCGAATTTTCTGGGATTTGGATATGTTTATGACCGGACCATTTCTGGTTGCCTACGTTCCCCTCACTGTGAGGAGCTCAGGTAGCCATAGTTCGGCTTTGACTGAACTGTGTCTGGTTTTGGGAAATGGGATTCGTGGTTCCTTTAGTGGAAAGGCTCAGATAAGAAGGTTGGATGATGAGGCATGGGCCTCGGGATGATTTCTAGACCAAGTCATTTTTGGACGACTGCTTCAATCGCTTCTTGATTTTTATCTTTCATTGGGACAGAAAGAATTTGCATATACCTAAAGGCTTGTGAAATGTTTCTGTCTTTGCCTTGGCCGCTCCATTGTTTCATTCTTTGAGCTTTGACTCTTTTTTTTATTTATGTGTGCAACCCTGTTTTTTGCCCAGACCGTCCTTTTCAAGGTTTTTAGCCTAGCTGGGTATTACTCTTTTTTTTGCACTATTTTTTTTCTTCTTCTTTTTATGTGCAACCCTGTTTTTTGCCTAGACCGTCCTTTTCAAGGTTTTTAGTCTAGCTGGGTATTAATCTTTTTGCACTTTTGCCTCTTTTTTTTTTTGTTTTTGAAGCACCTGAGGGCAAAGGCAAACTCCTAGGTTGTTGTCGACATGGGGTCAATCTTTCGAAGCTGAGTGGCCTTTTGTTATTCCTTGATGTTGCCGCCATTGTTGACTTTGGTCAAGGTGAAGGTGAGGATATAATTTGGGAGGCGTATGGCTTGATGAAGGCTTTTGTGAGGTAAGGAAAGTGTATGGCTTGATGGAGGCCTTTTGTGGGATAAGGAAAGTGTATGGGGAAAGCATTAGTTGACTTTCTCACACCGATTAATCAGAGCGTTAATTATTTCAAGAGATTATTTGTTGAGAAATGCAAGTGATCATATAAAATAAAACTATTTCATTAAATGTAATGTAGGTGTGCAAATAATGTATTAAGTCTAGCAAGAAAAGAAAAAGACTCTTTTATAGAAGATTTAAGATCAACTACAATGTCCGAGGAGGACTTGATTGAAAGAGGAAAGTACTAGAACCTAAGAAAGTTGATTGAGAGACTATTTTATTTTTTAATCTTGCTTAAGGATAGGTAACCCTTAGCCTAACTACTCTTCGCTGGTTGGACTGCCAGGGAACTTGAGCTTTCCTTCGTAGATCAACCCTTGGATTTCTTTCTTCAGATTCAGACACTTGTCTGTCGTGTGACCATAATGATTGTGGTATTCACAGAACTTGGTCCTGTCAAGGTTACGTGGGTTTCTCGGCTGATAATTCTCGAGAGGTTTGAGAAGACCTTGTCTCACCAAATCGTCAAAAACATTGCTCATGGGCATCCCGAAATCATCAAAATGACATTTTTGACCTAGCACTTCTTGATTCGATCTCTTACCATTATGAACATGGCTTGTTGTTTTTGGCTCATGGAGGCTCTCAAGCTTCCCATCTTCTATCAACTTCTGGATATCATGCTTCAGATAATGGCAATCATCAGTGTCGTGCCCATGGTATTGGTGGAAAAGACAGTGCTTAGACTCATCCAACCGAATGTTGGGGTTCTTGGGCTTCCAATTCTCCAGTGGCTTTATCAGCTTTTCTTTCACTAATTTTCCAGAATCTTGCTTAAAGGCATCTCTACATCGTCATAATGAAGGGAGCGGAGTTTTCGGGAGACATTGTTGTTCTCAAGACTTGGATTTCCATTGTTTAGTTGGTTCCATTGTTGGATTTGGCTGAGGGAGGCTATTACATTCTTTCCTTTGTGAGGAACTGGTGCTGAGTTGGGTGCAGTTGCTGCTTGGTGCTGGTGGCATTGGGTTTTGCACGGTAGAATCATTTCTTTGCCTGGTTCGACATCTTGGGTCGAGGGAGTACTGGTACTCATCATGAGATCAAGCTTTTCTTGCATTTGTTTCACTTGCTCCATCAATATTGCCACATGGGGGTCAACGGGAACACTCGAGTTACTGGAACTCGCAACAAGACTCTTATCAGTAGAGGGAACCACAGCCGCAGACTGGTGAAACTGACGGGTGAATTCACTAAGTCCGGTAGGTGACAACTGAAAACTTGAGGCCTCCGAATTTTATTTTAGCCACTCATGATCGTATTCACACGGGTATAGAGGCTTCAGAACATAGCCACATGGCTTAAACGAATTATGTGAAGCTGGAGCATAAACTGGCAGGTACTGCTGAAACTGAGAAACAGGTGTAATGAACCCCGATCCGTTCTGAGAAGCTGAGGGCGACGGAGCCCTGATGGCCTGAGACACTGGGAGGAACTGGAGGGTAGTAGTCCTTGGTAGGGGATCATATGTTGAAGGAGGAGGGTATTGGCTGTAGGATGGAGGGAATTGGTTATAGGATGGAGGGACTGAAATCGCTGTTTATGGAGTCTCATCTTCTACCATGACCAGAGAACCATTTGCCTCAACTGTTACCTGAACTCCATGACAGCGGAGAGCACCGATGAGCATGGCTTGCTGCTCCTCGTAGACCTTATGGGCATTTTCCAAAGCTAGGACTAACTCTTCCTCTCTGGTCATTGATTTACTCGTACCCCCACTGCTTTCTGTCACATCTGCCATTCTAAACTGATGATTCTGCTGGACTGTCTGAACCTGAGGTTTTCGCACCGAAAAGTCGCTGACCCGGTATTCTCACCCACTTCTTTCTCGCTGTGGAAAAGAGATAGGCAAGGTTTAGACTTGGGGGTAGGCAAGGTTTAGACTCGGAGGTAAGCAAGGTTTAGACTCGGAGGTAGGTGAGGTTTAGACTCGGAAGTAGGAGAGGTTTAGACTCGGAGGAAGGTGTTTAAACTGAAGGCTCAAGTAACATGCATGTACTGCTTGAGTTTTACTTAAAACACATTTTCTCCTAATCCTAATTGATCGGAAAAGATTAGACCTTGAAAGGTCAAGATTGAAAATTGGACCGTGAGGGTCTTGATTGGGGATTTGACCGTGAAAGGTCGAGATTAAAGATTTGATCATGAAAGGTCGAGATTTCCTATTTGACCATGAAAGGTCGATATCGGAGGTTGGACCGTGAAGGTCTTGATTGGAGATTTGATCGTGAGAGGTCGAGATTGAAAATTGGACCGTGAGGGTCTTGATCGAAGATCAGAGATCGATCTGTGAAAGTCGCAATTAGAGATTTGACCGTGAAAGGTCGAGATCGAAGATCGGAGATCGAACCGTGAAGGTCGCTATTAGAGATTTGACCATGAAAGGTAGAGATCGGAGATCGGAGATCGGACCATGAAGGTCGCGATTAGAAATTTGACCGTGAAGGTCACAATTAGGGATTCCAGAAATGGGACCATGCAATTGTGATTCCATTAATTATTCAAGTTTACTTAAAAAATATCTTTTATTTATTTCTATTTGGTTGGAAAAGGGGTTGCCCTTCTTTTTCGCAACTACTCTAGATCCTGGATCAGTGGGTTCCGTCACTACGTCTATAAGTCCCTCGTATTCCACCTGTATTTCGACCTCCCAGGGTGGACAGCCCCGGGCGAGGGTCCTATAGGGCACGCGGATCCCACCGACCGAGAGATAAGAACGCTCCTAATGGGTCTAGTGGGTCATAGGAACTTTTAACGCACGAGCGATGCGGATTATAGTCAAGGCAATGCCGGGAAAGTCTCGTCTTTCAGCCTTAACGGAATTTTGGCAGAGTTTCGCTTGCGCGATTGACGTTTTGACTTTTGACATTGTCCAAGAAGATAATAGGTATGGGTCGGACGGTAAAATATGGATGACATAGCATCACATTGAGCTTTGTTGCATACATCGCCCGAGTCAAAGTCCAAGTCAATGCCGGATCAAGATCTTGCCAATTTTTCCTTGTCGGAATTTCGGCAGAGCTCCGCTTGCGCGAAAGATCTTTTGATTTTTTTTGGCACGGACTCGGGCTTGACTCTTACGTATCCCGTGTGGGTCAAAGTCAAAGTCAATGCCGGAGTCAAGATTCTGCCAATTTTCCTTGGCGGAATTTCAGCAGAGTTTCGCTTACGCGAAGGATCTTGACTTCCGTCATGGGCTAAGGTTTGACCTTTACGGGGGTATGCAACTAGGCTATATGATACGGTCTAGACCAAAAACCAACCAAAAGTCACGGTTTTAAAATGTGTGACACGGACTGTGCATTGGTCGACACTGGCTGCCATGGGGAGTTTGGGATGATTCCGTGCGCGCCCGAGAGCATCGTAATGCTGTCCGTGACTGCAGCTGAACAACCACCCCGGGTTAAAGGGACGTGCGTGCAAAGTGTACATGATATATAAGGTGCGTGTAGTGTGCGGCCTCCTGTGAGTACCCCGATCCGAACTCAAGTTTTGGATTCAATTTAATTAAATTTGGGCTTACACAAATTGCTAAAAAGCAATTAGGGTCCAAAAATCCCAGCAGCCCACCAATTCATTGGGCCTGCCAGCCACTTGGCCCATTATGGCCAAAAGATGTACGCTGTCGGACGATATGGACATTAAGGCGGTTTAACTGCCTATGTCGTGCGACATAAGAAGTCCTAGAGCCCACCAATCCATTGGGCCTGCCAGCCACTTGGCCCATTATGGCCAAAATGTGTACGCTGTCGTCCGACAAGGGCCACCAAGGCGGTTTAACTGCCTATGTCGGACGACATAAGAAGCCCCATCAGGATGCCTATAAATAGAAGGCATGGCTGGTCATTTGAAAGGAGAAGGAAAAGTGGGAAGGAAGAGAACCAAAAGTGAGGGCCAAGTTCTGAGAGCAATATCAGGAAAATAGGGGAAACTCTTGCCAAATAGAGTCCCTCCCTCTCTCCTCACACACACACACTCACCTCTCTCCTCACACACACACACTTCAAGGTCAAGACTCTAAGAAGCTTCCTTTGGTGGTAATTGAAGGGGTAGACACCATACTATTGGTGATTCTACTTCGTGGATTACAATAGGTAGACCCTAAACCTCTCTCTCCCCCTCAGATCTGTACATTTGATCATCTTAGGATCAATAAAGGTTCAACCTTTACGCATTTACTTCGAGTTAGGAGGTGATGGCTACTTCAAAGTGGCCAAAAACATGTGATTTATCACATTTGGCCACTAAAGCCATGTGATCCTCCCATAATACTCATATATTAGTATTATATTACTGTTTACAGTTGTTAAATGTGCTTGGTTTACCTTGAGGAGCAAAGGGGAAACAAACAGACTGAAGGGCACAGAAATGGCCTATCTATGTCGTGCGACATGGGACTCCTTGGAGATCCTGTGTCATACGACACAGAGATCCCAGAAGGCTGTAAAGCCATTCTTGGACTTCAGATCTGTCCAGTTTATTCCCTCTGCAACTCAGAGCTTTCCTAAGCATTTTAGTGGCTCAAAAGCCACTATTTTGAGTGCCTATAATCCATTTGGGTGCGATTTATTGAAGGCGGATTGTCACATGACATGGACAACTTCGGATGTTCCATGTCGCATGACATTCGTATCATTCAAAGTCTATCGTGACTTTGTTCACTCCCGTCAATCCCAAACTGAGTTTTAGACCTCCAAATAGTGTCTTTACTGAGTTGAATAAATGTCATTTCATTTACGTAACCGCTTGGTCTTTGTAATAAGACAATCTGACCAAGAGACATCATGTCGTGCGACAACCTCTGCCTAGGAGGTCCTGTGTCGGACGACATGGGAAGTCACTGGGCAGACTGTCTTACCTTCTGCCTTGTTAAGATAATCGTAATATGTAAAAGGGTGTGGCCCCCTCTTATGGCTCACAAGTTGTACTCAACTTCCATTTTATCAATAAAAATGTCAAGATTGCATTTTTCACACATCGACACATATTGCTCACACTTTGAATGTCCAAAAATTGTCCAAATGTTGATTGAAAGTCTCGAAAGAGGCGTGTTGGGTGAACTCTCTAGTTCTTCCCAAACACGTAACCAGACTCCCGGACCCAAAATCTCTTAAAATTAGGTTTTTCAATGTTTTCCTCTAAAAACGGCGTGGCGACTCTAAAAGAAATATTATCATTTTCGGGCGAGCGTTCATTCAGTGGCGACTCTGCTGGGGATGTTGAAAAAAACTTTTTGTTCTAAAAAAATGAAGTCGATACTTGGTATATAGGTGGAAACCACTAACCTTCCTGTATCGCTCCCCAAACCGGGGCTTGGGATAAACGGTGGTCTAACAATCCCACGTACCAGTATCATTCTTCTATTTTCTAAAAAAAGAGAAAAGTTTTTCTTAAGAGGGTCTAACTTTCTTCAAAATCAACTTGGAAAATTTCGACATTCACCTTGTGTGGACATTTGTGTCATTTTGTGTGCTTAAATTCACCTTGCCTTGCTTTGGTATGTGACACTATTGGAAGCCGGGGCTTCCCCTTTTGCAATTTGCTCTTCCCGTTGATCAGAACAGGGCAGGATGACGCTGGACTACAGCTACTGGTAAATTCTGACATTTGGGGCAGTCCCCTTTTTGTCATGCTTTGACTCATTCTCTTGCTTTTTCTTTGCATACTGCATAAAAAAAAACAAAAATCTTTTACAAAAAGCAAAAAAATACATATATTTCTAGAAGTTACCTTCACACTACTCGCACTCTACCTGCACATAGAGTTAGAACCCGGGAGTGTACGGACGGCATCGCGGACAGTGACGTGTTTCGCTTACGCTTGAGCGCCTAAAGTCCTCCTAGCCTATGAGTCAGCCAACACTTGTCCGTGACACACTTTCTACCGTGACCGATTGGTTTTTGGCCAATACTTTTCAAAACATTTTAAACTCGATTTTCAAAATTTTCTCACAAAGTCCGAGTCATACACCGTCTCCAAAAATCTTGGCATACTTTCCCTCTTCATGACGGAATCACGACATAATTCAAACGTAAGTACACGTTAGGATCTTTACATGTCTCGACGAAGGTACATATCGATTTCTCGGCTTGGCTTCGTGAGGAGTCATGACGCGTTCTCGACATGTGTCAACAACGGGACCATGTCGACTTCTTAACGCATACTAACAAGAGTTATGTCGAAATTTCGCCACCAAGTGACGAGAGGCCATGCCAGATTTCCAACTCAAAAAGAGGAGAGGTCTTTGCGGTCTCGTACGTTCAAACGTACGTTCGACCCTCTCTCCTCCCGAGTTTAGACGTTGACTTGGAATTTGTTTTGAAAACCCCGAGTTTGACTTGTTTTGGCTCGTATGCCCATAGGTTCGTTCTTCCTTTCGGTTGGTGGGTTCCACATGCCCTATAGGACTTCTGCCGGGATTGTCCGTCCCGGAGGTGCAATACAGGTGGAATACAAGGGGTCTATAGACGTAGTGATGGAACCCACTGATCCAGGAATAGCGTAGAATGCGAAAAAGAAGGTTTCCCCCTTTTCCAACCATTCCTAGGATCAATAAAAATCATTTTTATAAAAAACAAAAATATATAAAAATATAAAAGCATAAAAAGAGAGCATATGCATGAGTCCGTCCTAAGCCTATCCTCTCCCCCACCTAAAGCCATTCTCTCCCCCTTTCAGCGAGCAAGTATTGGGTCAGAGTTCTGGGTGGTCGGTTAATCAGTTTCTCTCCAGTCAGGAATTCATTTACAGCGGTATTAGAAATGGCAGATTCGCAAGTCTCAGCGGGTTTGGGTCTGAATGCAAGTGTTGATCCGGCTCAGAGTCAGAATGTCAGTCAGGGTGTAGGGCCAGATCAAAGTCAGAACACGGGGCCGAACACAGCTCTAAATGCCTCTCCTAGCAGTGGTTACGGCACGGGTCCTCACATGACACCCTCGGGAAGTCTGTTTGTAAACCCTCACCCAGGTTTCAACTTCTCTCAAGAAGCTTCTCTCCGCGCTGCCCTCGAAGCCTCTCGTGCCCGTGAGGAAGCCAGTTGGGCTCGCTATGTCGAAGTAATGCGCATGCAAGGCGTTGCCTTAATTCGTCACCCCGATGGGTCGTATGAAGAAATCAGGGAAGAGCCCGATGTCACTATCACCGGCACCGGCTTTGTTCCACCATCCTCACCGAGGCAAAACCTTCACAATATGCCCCCACTAGTCTCCTATGGTGTGCCTGGCTCCCTCTCGATGCCAACTTATGGGGGTATGCCAAGACCTCCCCCTATCCCAGTATCTACTCATGGTATGCAATACGGGTCGAGGGGCGAATCAAGCTCCTTACCAAAGGTCGGTGCTCAGGACCAGTTTATGTTTTATCCCCAGAACCAGCTCGGGCAGGGTCAGCAACCCAGTGGTGTCAATCAAGGGCCGTTTGGGTATACTCGTAATCGCTTGGGACTCGGAGTCAAAGTCCGTATAACAGCACGGGTCAGCCGTCCAACCCAACCTTCGGTGGTCAGTTTATGGCTCCTCATGATCAATCCAATCAGCAGCAGAGCGGGTATCGCCTGTCGAGAAGCCAGATTTGCCAGGATCAGATCCCGCAATATCCGCGACCCCAATTCCAAAACAACATCCCTCAGCCGACAGTTTGTTCTCCTCTCACCCGGCGTCTGTACGGTTCCACCCGTATTCAGCTCCGCGCACCGGTATCAGGTCCCCTGCCCATGATCAGTGCGGCGGTCAATCAGTACAGTTTGGACCCCGGAATCCCAACGCTCAGTTTAATGGGTATGACATGTACGGAAATAGAATCCCCAGCTCGGTTGGTTTATTGGACAGCAATGTCAGCATGCCTAGTACTTTTGGTCTTCCTTCGGCTGCCTCGCCCATCAGATCTATGCCAGAATTTCCAGTACCATCTTCAACGGTAGCTCCAACTGTAGGGCAACCCCCATCTTCCGAAATTTTGAGTTTGAAGGAAGAATTGAAGTATGTGAAAGAAGAGTTGCACAAGATGACTTTCGGGTCAGACGTGGTCGATTCTGTAGAGCTCAAGGACTCTAAGGCCCTCCCGAAGAACTTCAAGATGCCCCCCATAACTAAGTTTGAAGGCTCCACATGCCCTAAAACTCACATAAATAGCTACATCATGTCAATGGGTGCCAAAGGGGCCACCGAAGAGATGCTAGCCCTCTACTTTCACCTATCCCTCGATGACTCTCCTTTGAGATGGTTCCTAGGTCTTAAACCGGAAGCGAGGGCTACCTGGTCCCAGATCAGTGACGCCTTTTTGGATAAATACAAAGGAAGTGTCGAGTGGTACACCACCCGTAGTGACTTGATCGGCACCATCCAGAGGCACGATGAGTCCGTAACAGACTTTTATAAGAGGTGGAACAAGAAGCTTAATGAGTTGGCTCACCCAATTCCCCTCTCTGACGAGAAGTCCATCTTTCTTTCATGTGTCAAGCCATCCGTCAGGGAAGCCATTGGCCGGGGGTACTACCCGAATCTGCGAGAAATGGTGAGTGCAGGGGCTGAAAGCGAGAATGCTACCTATTCCATTGTTCCAAGATCTACCCCTGTCGCTCCAAAGGGTAAAGAAACTGTTGTCTCTAACTCCGTTAACTACATTCAAGGAGAGAAGGGTCAGTTATCTGGCCATGGTGGAGGAAGGCCTCAGCGGCAGAAATTCGATGATTTGGGGATGCCAACTGAGGAGGCATTTAACGGTTTGGTAAAGGCTGGGCTGATCAAGCCCCTGGATAATTACAACCCGGTTAAGGCAAATCCCAATCTGGAC
This sequence comes from Adenophora triphylla var. japonica, assembly GCA_022495995.1. NCBI lineage: Eukaryota > Viridiplantae > Streptophyta > Magnoliopsida > Asterales > Campanulaceae > Adenophora > Adenophora triphylla. Next base: position 110,109 of record JAFEMH010005383.1, read on the forward strand.
ACTAGCAAGTTTTGCCTCTACCATCAGTACCCTGGACATGTTACCAATGACTGCGTCCCTTTAAAGCTGCTCATCCAAAGGCTTATTGATGAGGGGAAGATCGAGAAAGCTCCTCGCCCTAATGCGATTACCAATCCACTTCCGTGATCTTCACCAGAACCCGGGGCCCTCCCATCCAATATTAATACAGTCAATCAGTCTTTGTAGGATCTAGATTGTCTGTTTATGAATGTCCTTTATCGGACAAGAGTCTGTCAAGTCCACGTTGGACTAAGTTTTTTCTTCTAATAATAAAAGTCTTTGTTTCTTTTCCTACTAGACTCGAGACATCACTTGCCCACCCACGTTACAATTAATTGAAATGGTCTTATCCTAGATGATCACCTTTGCTGCTCAATCGCTAATGCTTTGAAATAACTCATGTTTAAATTAATCGGAGTGAGAAAATCAATTAATATCCTTCTCAAATTGGGGCTTACCAACTCCCCATCTTGCATTTCATATGCTCACATCTCTTTCATTATCCTCATCATTTCGTTGATCGAGAATTTGCATCAATCTTTCTCATTTAAAGCTTAAGCAAGCAACGAAAACTTAATTTCGTTTAGGTCATCCGGTAGGGATTGCGGTTGAAGCCTTTCACCCATAGGAAAGCCATTGCCTCACCCTCACCAAACAATATCCTTTCATTTCAAGATCGGCATGTTTTGAAACCCCATCTAGCCATCACCCTTCCTCCTTGCTGAGAGAAGTCCAAGCAATGCCAAGAAGTTAGCTTCGAGAGTTGGCAATGCATAAAAGATTCAAGTCATGAAGGAAGGAAAGATAATCCTCAACTCCTCAAAGAGGCCTTCCAAATTCTAAAAAGAAGGATTTTAAATCCTCACAATTCAGCAAAAAAATCCCGACTTCTTGAGAAGTTCTCCCATGCGCAAAAAAAAAAAAAAAAATAAAAGGCCCGCTCTCGATAGCTTGGACTTCCTCTCACCGTTACCTTAAAATCAATCCAGATCCATCCTCTCGATTTTAGAGGATATTCCCATTTTCCTTAACCAATTTCAAGCCATCCTCTCAATTTTAGAGGATATTCCCTTTACCATTACCCTTGGCCAAAGTCGAAATTTGAAATCAATCTTCCTCGCCGTAGATTTCCCAAACACATCCCCGCAAGCCAACCTCTCATTTTTAGAGGTTCAGTCAGTAAAAGGCCTAGCCGACCTCTCATCTTAAGAGGTCATGACATCACCCGATGGCCGATCGAAGCCCGGAAACCCAACTACAGTCCCTACCGGATAGCAATTTCATTATGATATCTTCGAGGTCTAAATCAGATTAATGCTTCATTGCTTGCTTAAATCAGATTCAAATCCATCTTGGCTCCAAAGTTCATCAATCTAAGATTATGCAAATTCAATCCACTCATTCGACACTTCATGTGAGCATATTTCATTTCTCCTCCTCAAACACTTGCCGCGGATGTGCCATTGGGGCTTCGCGTCCGTGTCTTTCATGGACACTCCAAGGGGACATGATCTTCAATCCCCCAACTCTCAAAATCCTCGAGGGTCCTCGAAATCTCGAATTTTTACATTCATTCTCTCCATTCGGGATAAGCCCGAACTACGGCGACCTGAGCTCCTCATCATGGAGGGGGACGTAGGCAACCATAATTGGTCCGGTCGAAATCACAAATAAATCTCAGAAAATCCGGTCTCCTCAAGGGCCGTCCCTATACACCTTCCACCTTTCCGAGATCGATTCTCGATAACAGTTGGTTTTCTCCTCACGATTAATCAAAATATTTGTTCATATCAGATTTAGTGTTTGAATAACCCGAACATCAATAAAGGGTTTTAAGCAGCTTTGTGATCATCATGAGTAAGACAAGTTTTCAAGTGTCTCGACAAGTCTTCTCTCTCTCCGTCATAGGAAAATAGAGCCAAACACTGTCTTTCTGTCAGAAGGGGCTTCCAAACACTTTTTCACACCTTGTCGTGTTTATACTCTCTCAAAAGAGTCAAACCCAAAGCAAGTGTGTCATACACAAATTCGGGATTCATTCCCACTTTTCAAAAAATGTGCCCCTGCACGTATATATTTCCAAGTCTGTGACTGATTGACTAAGGTCTGGAAAGATGGGTGACTCCTGGGTCGCGTGATGATTATGCCTGTAATAGGATTGCGTTAGACCTCTCATCATAACATTCCATTTCGGGCCAAATATTGGATCTGGGCGATGATGCCAAGGTTGAAGATGAACTTTGGGGCTGCCGTGACTGCTGGAATTTGCCTTTGGCGAAGTGGTCCTTTTACAAATGCTAGGGGCTAGTTTCCCAAGAAAGTCAGTAAATGTGACCATCCATCAGACGTCAGAACTGGCTGCATCTGCGGCACCCCATCGGTGATCCGATACTTGCTCAAAACCTGTCCAAAGCAGCCCAAAACTCTATATCCACTCTCCCTACTCACCAGCCGCTTGGGAGAGGATTTGGCACACTTTGCACCCAAATACATCACCAACCCCCAACAAATGCCATCCTTCTTGACATTTCTTGGGACGGACTAATACATATAAACAAATAAGCCTAGATGCTATCAATGGAATGCATTAGTTGCACAATACAAAGATTTTATTTTACAAAGTAAGAAGCAATAGATTAGTGCATGCATTGTTCCTTCTCTCTATCTAAGAGTCCAAAGCATGACAAAAGGGGGATTTCCGCGATCACTCCGACTCGGGATCATCCTCCTCATCCTCCTCGGAGCCGCTGTCATCTTGGACGCTGCCTACCTCCTCCTTAGAGCCGATATGCTCCTGGCCGTCGCCGCCGCCCTCCTATACCTCGTGGATCTCGCCATCCGAATCATCATCATCCTCATACTGGGCCCAAGGTCGGGGCTCGCCATAATATCCATGCCACTCAGGCACTGTGGCAATTGGGGGGCTGGAAAGGATCATCCTCACCATCATCATCAAAGGCCCGTCTTGCAATGACAAATGAATCAAAAGTCCATCTTGAAGTGGCAAATCATCGTCAAAAGTCTGTCTCGCAACGACAATGTTCATCATGCAGCCAGTCTGGCAATGGGCAAGTCCTCAACAGCCCGTCTTGCAACGGCAAATCATCAGCAATACCCATCTCGCAACGGCAAATTAATAGCAGAGCCCGTCTTGAAACGGTAATATCAACCGCAAAGTTCGTGTTCTACCTGACGAATGTTTCCAAAGTCAGCCAATCACTTCAAGTGATCTTCGTGCGCACAACCCTCGCATGTAAGCACAACACAGGTATGAAAGCATATCTCATTCACCTGCAAGTCATCATTACTTTCTCAGATAAAGTCATTTCAAGTCATATTCATCTCGCGATCCTTTTGAGTTAATCTCGAACACCTATTGTAGGCTTGTTCCTACACCCATTTGGGCTTGTTCCCATACCTCTTTAGGCTCGTTCCTATTCGTAGGCTCGTTCCTACACCTATTTGGGTTTATTCCCATACCTTTTCAGGCTTGTCCCTATGTGTAGGCTTGTTCCTACACCCATTCGGGCTTGTTCCCATACCTCTATGGGCTCGTTCCTATATCTCGCTAGGCTTGTTCCTATGCATAGGCTCGTTCCTACACCTATTTGGGTTTATTCCCATACCTTTTCAGGCTTGTCCCTATGTGTAGGCTTGTTCCTACACCCATTCGGGCTTGTTCCCATACCTCTATGGGCTCGTTCCTATATCTCGCTAGGCTTATTCCTATGCATAAGCTCGTTCCTACACTTCTATAGGCTCGTTCCTATACCTCGCTAGGCTTGTTTCTATGCGTAGGCTTGTTCCTACACCTTTAAAGGCTCGTTCCTATATCTCGCTAGGCTTGTTCCTATGCGTAGGCTTGTTCCTACACCTCTAAAGGCTCGTTCCTATATCTCGCTAGGCTTGTTCCTATGCGTAGGCTTGTTCCTACACCTCTAAAGGCTCGTTCCTATATCTCGCTAGGTTTGTTCCTACGCGTAGGCTTGTTCCTACAACTCTTCAGGCTTGTTCCTATGCTTTTTTTAGGCTCGTCCCTATAATTCATTTGGGTTCAAAAACCCACCTCTAGTCTTTCACAATATCATTACCAAGATCAACGGCCCGGAACGGCCTTAAACTACCCGGTCCGGAAAGACCGCACAGATTTCCATAGTCCAATTAGCGGGTGACTCCCAAAGAAAAAAGTTAACATTCCCAGCGGGTGACTCCCAAAGAAAAAGTCACATCTTCGGGGTGACTCCCCATCAAAACAGTCACAATCAGCGGGCGACTTCCCAAAGAAAAAGTCACATCTTCGGGGTGACTCCCCATCAAAACAGTCACAACCAGCGGGTGACTCCCAAAGAAAAAGTCACATCTTCGGGGTGACTCCCCATCAAAACAGTCCAACCAGCGGGTGACTCCCAAAGAAAAAGTCACAACCTCGGGGTGACTCCCCATTAAAAACAGTCACGATCAGCGGGCGACTTCCCAAAGAAAAAAGTCATATCTTTCGGGATGACTCCCCATTAAAAACAGTCACGATCAGCGGGCGACTTCCCAAAGAAAAAAGTCATATCTTTCGGGGTGACTCCCCATCAAAACAGTCCAACCAGCGGGTGACTCCCAAAGAAAAAAAGTCAACATTTCCAGCGGGTGACTCCCAAAGAAAAAAGTCAACATCCCCAGCGGGTGACTCCCAAAGAAAAAAGTCAAATCCTCGGGTGACTCCCCATCGAAACAGTCAATCTTCGGGGTGACTCCCCATCAAAACAGTCCAACCAGCGGGTGACTCCCAAAGAAAAAAGTCAACATTTCCAGCGGGTGACTCCCAAAGAAAAGAAGTCAAACTCCAGTACAAATCTTCGGGGTGACTCCCCTTGGAACAGTCAATCTTGGGTACAAATACCCATCTTCGGGGTGACTCCCCTTGGAACAGTCAATCTCGGGTACAAACACCCATCTTCGGGGTGACTCCCCTTGGAACAGTCACTTTCGGGTACAAAACCCGTAGCCTTTCATTTGGTACCCAATCTTTGCCTGAACTACGACTTGGCTTGATTCCCCCACGGGATACGTAGGAATCCTCTTCATAAGAGGTCCAGCCACTTGACCATCTTGGTCACCTCTTTCCCCGTCGTTCGTGTCCGGCTCGGGATTCTCATTTTTTTGTCGACGACCCCGCTTCCCGTGGAAGCGACGTCGCCGAGGGGCTCTGTGAGTACCCCGATCCGAACTCAAGTTTTGGATTCAATTTAATTAAATTTGGGCTTACACAAATTGCTAAAAAGCAATTAGGGTCCAAAAATCCCAGCAGCCCACCAATTCATTGGGCCTGCCAGCCACTTGGCCCATTATGGCCAAAAGATGTACGCTGTCGGACGACATGGACATTAAGGCGGTTTAACTGCCTATGTCGTGCGACATAAGAAGTCCCAGAGCCCACCAATCCATTGGGCCTGCCAGCCACTTGGCCCATTATGGCCAAAATGTGTACGCTGTCGTCCGACAAGGGCCACCAAGGCGGTTTAACTGCCTATGTCGGACGACATAAGAAGCCCCATCAGGATGCCTATAAATAGAAGGCATGGCTGGTCATTTGAAAGGAGGAGGAAAAGGGGGAAGGAAGAGAACCAAAAGTGAGGGCCAAGTTCTGAGAGCAATATCAGGAAAATAGGGGAAACTCTTGCCAAATAGAGTCCCTCCCTCTCTCCTCACACACACACACTCACCTCTCTCCTCACACACACACACTTCAAGGTCAAGACTCCAAGAAGCTTCCTTTGGTGGTAATTGAAGGGGTAGACACCATACTATTGGTGATTCTACTTCGTGGACTACAATAGGTAGACCCTAAACCTCTCTCTCCATTTAAATAAAGTCTTTAAATATACCTTGCATGCATATTTGCTCTCTTACCATGTAGAAATTGGGATTTTGCATGACAAAGGTGGTGGAGAAGTGAATCTTCAATATTCACTTCTCCCCACCTCAGATCTGTACATTTGATCATCTTAGGATCAATAAAGGTTCAACCTTTACGCATTTACTTCGAGTTAGGAGGTGATGGCTACTTCAAAGTGGCCAAAAACATGTGATTTATCACATTTGGCCATTAAAGCCATGTGATCCTCCCATAATACTCATATATTAGTATTATATTATCAAGCATAGTTGTTAAATGTGCTTGGTTTGCCTTGAGGAGCAAAGGGGAAACAAACAGATCAAGGGCACAGAAATGGCCTATCTATGTCGTGCGACATGGGACTCCTTGGAGATCCTGTGTCATACGACACAGAGATCCCAGAAGGCTGTAAAGCCATTCTTGGACTTCAGATCTGTCCAGTTTATTCCCTCTGCAACTCAGAGCTTTCCTAAGCATTTTAGTGGCTCAAAAGCCACTATTTTGAGTGCCTATAATCCATTTGGGTGCGATTTATTGAAGGCGGATTGTCACATGACATGGACAACTTCGGATGTTCCATGTCGCATGACATTCGTATCATTCAAAGTCTATCGTGACTTTGTTCACTCCCGTCAATCCCAAACTGAGTTTTAGACCTCCAAATAGTGTCTTTACTGAGTTGAATAAATGTCATTTCATTTACAGAAACTGCTTGGTCTTTGTAATAAGACAATCTGACCAAGAGACATCATGTCGTGCGACAACCTCTGCCTAGGAGGTCCTGTGTCGGACGACATGGGAAGTCACTGGGCAGAATGTCTTACCTTCTGCCTTGTTAAGATAATCGTAATATGTAAAAGGGTGTGGCCCCCTCTTATGGCTCACAAGTTGTACTCAACTTCCATTTTATCAATAAAAATGTCAAGATTGCATTTTCACACATCGACACATATTGCTCACACTTTGAATGTCTAAAAATTGTCCAAATGTTGATTGAAAGTCTCGAAAGAGGCGTATTGGGTGAACTCTCTAGTTCTTCCCAAACACGTAACCAGACTCCCGGACCCAAAATCTCTTAAAATTAGGTTTTTCAATGTTTTCATCTAAAAACGGCGTGGCGACTCTAAAAGAAATATTATCATTTTCGGGCGAGCGTTCATTCACCTCCTAAAAATATTCCTTTTTGAGTTAAAACAGAAATTTTCAGAAATGTGTTTTAAAGGAATGATTTTTTTTTGGGACGGGGGAAATGCAACAGTTATGCACGTAAATTTTCTGGAGCCCGGTCAGTCTTGGAACTGAATAGCCCAAAGCTGCCTAAGCTGCCAGATTAACCTCAGATTTTGTCCTGGTGGAATTGCCAATGAAGTTGCCCGGCTAGGATCCATGGAGGATCAAGCCGTACGGCTGGATCAAGCAATTTTCCAGGTTCCAAACTTTTTCATTTGCAGGTTGTTTCCCCGAACGTTTAGGCACCTTTTCAGCTCCAGAAAGCTTCCTGTTCAGTATTCAGAATATGCACAATCCCAAAAACCAACAATGCATGCAAAAATCAAGGAAAAGAAAGCAAGCACGAGAATCGAATCCGCGGCGGAAGGCTAACCCACTCAAAAAAGCTTTTTTTTTTTTTCAAATGGATACCGGTACGTGGCATTGTTAGACCATATTTTATCCCCGACTCTGGTGAGGAGGCGCTAACGGGAAGTTTAATGGTTTCCACCTATATACCAAGTATCATTTTTTTATTAAAATAAAAGCTTTTTGGTTATCCCCAGCGGAGTCGCCAAACTGTGAATGTGGTGCCCAAGATCGCAGCGCTTTTTGTTTGAACTGCTTTCTCGTGTAAGGGGTCACCGCCTCACATCGGTTTGAAGACGTCCGGTTTAAATTGAAAAATGGAGTCGCCACGCCATTTTGATTTTCTCAAAACTTTGAAAAAAAAGATTTGGGTCTGGAGGTTAAGTTACCCCTTGGGAAGAACATTTGACGTTTACCCAAAGAGCCTTGCCGAAGCAAGTCTTCCAAGATTCGACTTTCGTGCTTGCCTTTGTGCTTTCGTGTGTGGGATGTGTTTTGATAAAGAGGGGGGAATGTGCCAAGTGGTCTTCCAGACGTATAAACCATGAGTTGGTTATCGCTCAGGATTCCTTGGATTTTTATATGTTCGGGACTTTGATCCCGTGCTCATCTTGGACTTACAACCATCATTATGAGACCTTGAGTCACATGTGATCGGAATAGGGACACCTCTTTTTATAGTCCAAGAATGAGACTCTTTAGAAAGGAAGGACCTTTGCCCATCAATCCTACATCTTGAGACGATTTGAGCTTGATAGGGACATTTGTGCTCGTCTCAAGTGATGATCGGAGATGTAGGGGCTCAAGTTCATCCTTTTCTAAAGGGATATCCGACTATGGCATCTTTATGTGGAGGAAACGATGTAAAGATATGACCTTTACACCATTACGCCCCAAGAAATGCTTCAAGTACCAAAAGGGACTAAGGGGAGGGGTATACAGATTGGATCTTTATACTTATCCTATGCCTTTTGTGCCTTAGGAAGGTCACTAGGCAATCCTTGGAGAGTGATACAACCATAAGGGACATGGGGAATGCATTTTTAAAGTAAAGATGGCATTTTTATGCAAACATATGTAATGAACACTATGCAAGCTAGGACTAGGAATGTAAAGGGAGGACCTTTATGGCTTTCCTATGTCCTTTAAGAATCATTTAGATGGATAATCCTTGGAAGCAAGGTCTATGGAAAGGGGATGACATTCATATGAATAAAGATGACATTTTTAATGAAAAGATGACATTTTTATATGAAAAAGATGACATTTTCACATCATCATGTGAGAGATCCACCCTAGAACAAGCCATCTATGGTCTTATTGTTCATCCTTGGGATGGATCCTCCATGAATCCCATGTGATAGGGGAATGGGGGGTATTATGACCTACATAGTAAAGACTTGGTTTTTATATCAATAAATCACATATAAAGCAAGTAAATGGCAATATAAATAGCAAGGAGCAATATAACAAGAATGACAAGTATATTTCAAGGATAAAAGGAGGAGAGGTTACCAATGGTGGTGTTCCTCTATCTCTCTTGAAGGTTTCCTAAGGAAGGAGCAACTTTGGAGGAATTTTGGAGAGGAGGGAGGTGATTTTGAGGGGTTTCAGCTTTCTGGAAATTCGTGGAGTGATTTTGGCAGAGTGACAATGCTCAAAATTGTATATCAAAATGAATAGAGGAGGCCTCTATTTATAGGCAGATTTGTGCTTCCTAATGAAGCCGTGCGGCTATAACCCTTGGCTAATGAAGCCGTGCGGTCTTATCCATTAGTGACTTAGCCTATTTCTAGAATCATGCAAGGTGGCGTTCTAGAAGGTCTTTCCAGCGAGGGACTACGTGGAATTTTAATTCCTAACAAGTCCTTCGCCCCTCGGAAGGTTTGGGAAAGTTTCAGAATTTCCCCTGAACTTTAGGAAAGTCTGGAAAATTGCCGAAAAATTTAACCGGAAGGCATGAGCCAGATTTGGGTACTTACAGATATGCTTGTCGATTAGTAACATTACCTCTTCAGTGGCATTCATGAGTCGCATGCACATTCCTTGGCGACGATATCAGCTGCAAGTTGCAATGAGAGGCATCTCCAGCAACTACTACTCCATAGATTCTGCAAAATGACCAATACTTGCATTAGGCATGCTCTGTCTTGGATTATATAGGTATACCGAAAAAAAAAAGAGCGAGAGAAAAAAGAAAAAAAACTTACGAGTTGTAATCTCCTTCACATAATATGTCAAACCCTTCATCAAATATGTACCACCATCAACCTTGCAGCTCAAAACTAAGACTGGCCTCATCTACTTGCATTTTTCATTTCAAAAATGGAAATATATACACCTTTATCATTAATGAGTAGTAGCGCCACTACAAACCTCCCGGGCATAAACTAAAGACTGCCCATGGCCCCATCAAACGCATATTCCATTTCAAAAATGAAAATACATGAACTAAAATCCTAGGTTAGTAAAAAAAATTGAAGCTGTCAATCATAGTGCTGAGAAACGGTCCAGAAAGGTGAAAGCTTCTTAACGTAACTATACACAAGATGAAGACACTGATAAAGCAGCAACATAGTATATCAAATGTAATAGTACCTTGTTGATGCTACGCACATCAACACATCATCTTTCTCCAAGACAACTGTGTGGAATCCATGGTAGTTTAGCCGAGCAAATTCTGATCTGCACGGAATGAAAACAAAGTTTCACAATAAATTAGGTAGTTAAACAGATATGACCAATGAGAAATACCTCCACTTTTAGGAGCAGGTGAAGGAGGAAACATCTCCATATCATCGTCACTCAACTCATCCTCATCTTCAGAATCATAGTCAAGAGAATCTCCAGATTCACTCTCCCCCTCTAAGCCGTAATCCTCGCAAGAATCACTTTGAGTCATATAAAAGGAAACCAGAAACAACAAATGAGTAATGTGACTACTGATATCTTTTCATTTCATGTCAAATATGTGATCAAATACGAAGTATACGGCTTGAATTAAATTCTAAAATCATTAGCAATATACTTTTAATTTTTAAACATCAAATTCAGATGGCATGTCAAAAGAACAACAAAAACAAAGAAAAGAAAAATGAATCAAAAGGATACGAATCATCTTCATCTTCATCACCATCTGGGCTTTCACCAAAAACGTAACCAGAGAGATGAACACTGTGAGGGCCAATAACTGACAACGTCACCTCTTCGTACTCCTCAAACTCCACATTCAGAGGGCATGTCTCCATTGTTTTAGGAAACAATGAACACAAGTAAATTGGCTTCTTAATTTGTTGTGCAATCGCAGCGGAAGCAATTAAACAATAACCAAGAACACACATAAACAAGCAATTGAGAAATCGAAATCGAAAGAGATGTAATTGGGGTTTTGAACTCTGCCAATGATTTGAAATCATCCAAAGTTTGGCACTCGTATATGCTTAAACTGTGTTCATTCACTAGATGCAATAATATTACGGACCAGCATGTGGCAACTGGAGTATTGACCAAGTTTGGTCTCCAAATCAAAATAGGTTAAGTTTAATAGTTTCCTAGTTAGTTTTACTTTCCTAGTTAGTTTTACTTTCCTTGTTTATTTGGGATTCTTTGTAACCCTATATATTGGGGACAATATTCAGCAACAGACAGACATACACGTTAAGAAGTTTTTCCTTAGCATAAACTTGATATTGTGATCTTTCTACATGGTATCAGAGCTTCGCATACACAAGCCGCTAAATAATGACCGGCGGCATTGAATCTGGGAGCGGCGATGCCCCGCCACCTCCTCTCAAAATTGAACCCAACTCTCCTTTTTATCTTGGTCCCCAAGATCGTCCTGGAGATTTTATTACTCCCACTCGACTTCGCGGTGACAATTACGATGATTGGGCCGGCGATATTCAACTTGCTCTTGAAGCACGACGTAAATTTGGATTTCTTGATGGCACAATCATCACCTTCTCTCCTCCGTGTACTCAGACTGACTGGAATACGATTCAGGCCATGATCGTCTCTTGGCTCTTGAACACTATCGACCCCGAGGTAAAAAGTACTCTTTCCAAATATCGGGATGCCCGGCGATTATGGGATTCTTTAAAAACCCGATTCGCTCTTGTTAATGGTCCCCGTATTCAGCAACTCCGAAACTCCATTGCTAAGTGTGAGCAGACCAAAACAATGCCCGTGGCTACGTATTTCGGAAAATTAACAACTATGTGGGAAGAACTCCACAAGCATGAACCGTTAATCACTTGTGACTGTTGCACGGCTTGTACAGCAGGTCATCAACACGAAGAACGTCGGGCTACAGGAATGCTTCATGAATTCTTAATGGGTCAACACTCCAGTTGCCACATGCTGGTCCGTAATAAATAAGCAAATGAAGAACAAGTGAGGTGATATATTCTTTGCTGGTGCAGCTTCGCAGTCATCAGGGAAGGTGGCTAAAATGTCTTTGAAAGAAATTGTGCCTTCATAAACCTAGCAATAACAAGAGATAGAACGAGATGTCATTCCTTATATCTACAAAACTCGTATTCAAGTCTTGATCTCATTCATTTGAAACAAATCCGAAGTCTCCCCCCCTCCCGGTTAAAATAACAGCAGATCAGATCTACCAATGGAAAGAAGTAAGGACCATATTACGGACCAGCATGTGGCAACTGGGTCCTTATGTTTTGCTCACAATCAGAAAACCAAAGGAGACAAGTTTGCTAGTCGCAGCCGTAAGTGCATTTTTGTGGGTTACCCTTTAGGCAAAAAGGGATGGAAATTGTATGATCTCGAGACCAAAGAGTTTTTTGTTTCTCGCGATGTTCACTTCTTTGAAACTACCTTTCCGTTTCGTGATTCTGAACCTTCTGTCCAAGGTCAGGTTGTTGACATAAGTGATTCCGATTTTGATCTGGATGATGATGAATCTGTCATACTCACTCCACATCCGACTCGAGACCCTGATCTCTTGCTGCCTCCCGAAAACGATCAGATAGTTGTTACTGATGTACAGCAGGATAGTTCTCCCGCTTTAACAGACTCCACATCCGAGTCAGCCGCAGATTCTGACAGTGAACCGCTCGATCCTGTCCAACCTTCTCCGGAGTCTCCTGCTCCTGACATGGGTCGTGGAATGCGAGCAAAATACCCTTCTGTCCGGTTGAATGACTATATTGCTCATACAGTTACTGCAACAAGTCCATCCCCCGACACTCCCGTTCCGCTCGGTTCCTCAGGTACACCTTATCCTATAGCTCACTATGTAAATTGTGGTCATTTTTCTGTGAAACATAAAAAGTTTCTTGCAGCTCTAACTGTTACCCCCGAGCCAAAGTCTTTTAAAGAGGCCATGAATCATGATGGCTGGAAAAAGTCGATGCTTGCTGAAATTCGCGCGTTGGAGGATAATGGCACTTGGACTATGGAACCCTTACCTCCCGGGAAACGCGCATTGGGATCCCAGTGGGTCTATCGTAACAAATTTAAGTCTGATGGTACTCTGGAAAGAATGAAATCTAGGCTTGTGGTACTCGGCAATCATCAAAAGCACGGCGTTGATTATACAGAAACTTTTGCCCCTGTGGCCAAAATGGTTACTGTTCGAGCGTTTCTAGCTGTCGCTGCCTCGAAAAATTGGGAACTGCATCAGATGGATGTCAATAATGCTTTTTTGCATGGTGATCTTCAAACCCTCTCCTGGTTTTCCTTCTTCTAATCCCAATCTGGTATGTCGCTTACGTAAATCTCTTTATGGTCTCAAACAGGCTCCTCGCTGTTGGTTTGACAAATTGGTCACTGCTTTAAAAGAGTATGGTTTTCTCCAGTCTTACTCTGACTACTCTTTGTTCACTTTCTCTAAAGGCATGGTTCAACTCAATGTGCTTGTGTATGTTGACGATCTAATTGTTTCTGGGAATGATTCCGCTGCTTTACAAACTTTTAAGTCCTATTTGTGCGATTGTTTCAAAATGAAAGATCTAGGTTCTCTTAAATATTTTCTGGGCATCGAGGTCGCTCGTAGTTCGTTGGGTTTATTTTTGTGCCAACGAAAATATGCCTTAGATATTATTTCTGAAGCAGGACTATTGGGTTCTAAACCTTCTGGTTTTCCGATTGAGCAGAACCATAAACTTGGCATAGCCACAGGCACCCTTTTGCTTGATCCAGAAAAATATCGCCGGCGGTCGGCCGTCTTATCTATCTTGCCGTTACACGACCCGACTTGGCATACTCCGTACACATTCTGTCTCAATTCATGCAGTCTCCTCGGCAAGAGCATTGGGATGCTGCAATTAGAGTGGTTCGGTATCTTAAAGGCACTTCGGGTCAAGGCATTCTTCTTCGTTCTGACAGTGAGTTACAACTACATGGCTGGTGCGATTCTGATTGGGCGGCCTGCCCAGTTACTCGTCGTTCTCTTACTGGATGGCTGGTTTTCTTAGGGAATTCTCCCATTTCGTGGAAGACAAAGAAGCAACAAACGGTTTCTCGTTCTTCGGCTGAAGCTGAGTATCGATCTATGGCCGCTGTTACTTGTGAGTTGAAATGGTTGAAAGGCTTATTATTGAGTCTTGGTGTTCACCATCCTAAAGCCATTCCATTGTTCTGTGATAGTCAGTCGGCTCTACAAATGGCCAAAAATCTGGTTAATCATGAATAGGGGTGGTTCGGTTGGTACACCGGCTTCATTTTGCTTGTACCGTGTACCAACCAAGTATGAATTGGTACACAAAAATCTGTACCAGTACCAACCAAAAAAGTCGGTATACCAAGTTTATCGGTACGGTTGGTACCGGTTGGTACGGTTGGTATTCGACGAATACCAATTGTTATTGAAGACAAAAAAAATTGCAAATCCAAGTTATTATCCCAATTGCAAACCTAAGGAAATAAGAAAATCAGAATCAATATTTGAAAAGCATTGGACACTGATAGATCAGGAACAATTAGCACACATACTTAACCAACATATACACACACACACACGCACAAAACAAATTGTGCAGAGAATACAGATCTGGGATACCAAAAATACACAGATTCTACGTCACAGCAATATCAAGCCACGGCAGTTGCACTACGCAGTAAACAGAGAGATAGAAGGTTAGGATTTGTTACCCTTGTAGTATCCTCAAATTCGATACCACGTTAGGTATCGAATTCTTCAATTCAGCTTCGGAATCGGATCTAGACTTCAGACTGAGAGCTGCCTTGAACTTTCAGACGTACGTGCGTGGGGAAACACGGCTATTGCCGTCGCCGGCGAATAGGTGCAGAGAGAGAGAGAGAGGACCGGTGGTGGTGAAGAAGGCCTTTGCGATTGGAGAGAGAAGGGTCGTTGAGGAGGAAGGGGTAGGAAGCGAACGATTTAGGTTGCGGTTTTGGGTCTGGAGAGAGTTGGCGAGGAGGGGATTTGAGAGGTAAAGGGGGGTAGAACCGGTGAGGATGGATTGCTGTTGCCAATTAGAGGGAGTGGGCAACGGTGAGGAAGATTGGTGATGGCGACAATGGTGAAGGGAATTGTCTGCGTCTAGAGAGAGAATGCGGGTAGAGAGAGATAGGGGGAGAACGCTGAGTGAGACAGAGGGTTAGATTTAGGGATAGATTTATTTTTTATATTATATTATATTATATATAATTTAAAAAAAAAAAATCGGTACACGGTATACCAACCGAAGTCAGAATTGTATACCGTGTACCAACCAATTAGGCACAGTTGGTACGGTACTACCGTACCGAGACTTCGGTATACCGACTTCTGTTACCAATGTGTACCAATTATAATTGGTACGGTTGGTATGCGGGTTGGTTGGTACGGTCAAGTACCATTTGCCACCCCTAATCATGAACGTACAAAGCATATTGAAGTCGACTGTCACTTCATCCGTGATGCTGTTTCCAGTGGTCTTATTGCACCTTCATATGTGCATACGAAGCAGCAGTTAGCCGATGTATTCACTAAAGCTCTTGGGAAACAACAATTTGATTTTTTATTGCACAAGTTGGGCATTTTCGACCCCAACGCTCCAACTTGAGGGGGGGTATTACGGACCAGCATGTGGCAACTGGAGTATTGACCAAGTTTGGTCTCCAAATCAAAATAGGTTAAGTTTAATAGTTTCCTAGTTAGTTTTACTTTCCTAGTTAGTTTTACTTTCCTTATTTATTTGGGATTCTTTGTAACCCTATATATTGGGGACAATATTCAGCAACAGACAGACATACACGTTAAGAAGTTTTCCTTAGCATAAACTTGATATTGTGATCTTTCTACAGACCATAATAATTAATGGTGGAAGTGAGCATAAAACTAAGATATATTATGCAGGGTGTTTCTCAATAATCAGTGGTGAAGTCACTTGAAGGCCATGGGGGTCATTCTCCCCCCTGCTTTTAAAAGTTATGTCATTTTTACCACTAAAAGCAGTAACATTTGCAATTTTTGACCACCTAAAATTCAGAAATAAATGCCACTACATCATAATTTTGACCCCTTCGTCACTGCCGATAATACAGAGATAATTGTGAACAAACATTCAGGATGGACGGTGCTGAAACCTCACCATTTCAGCCGTTCAGATTCTTGAATGTGATCCCAAATAGTTTCCTTCATCATGTGCACGTCAACTTGTTTAGATGTTTTGTCATAATGAACATCTATCTTGTTTACCTGTATTTTGATAATCATAAAGTGTAAGCCTTGGAAGAATAATGGCATTATTCGCAGCAAATTTGACTTAAATCTCTTATAATGAGAAATATTTTTGCCAAACAAGTGACGGAATGGAAGACTAGATAGAAGGAGAAGAAAGGTGAAAAACAAACCTGCCGAGGATGGGATACAAGTTTGCTAGAGTCGTCCACATCATTGTCAGAACATACATCATCAAAATGCCCACCAAAAACACTTCCATTATCCCATGGAGGAGCTTTCTCTTGAGAAGTTCTATCTGGTTCCCATGAGTTATCATCTGGGAAGATGAAAAAAAATACAAAATCATCGTGAAAGACAAAAAAAAAATCTTTACATGATATTGACAAAGAATGTATATCTTTTTTAGTTATCCTTTTTCTATTATGTTAAACATGATAAAATAACTTCTTTCATGTGATTTTGACGAAAGATCGTAGGATTGATCCAACAGAGATAGTAGGAACTAGGAAAATCAACCAAATGCATATACATTGATCCAACAGAGATATTAAGAACATTAAATCATCATGACCACTAGTCAAAAATCAGAAACAAACATATTTACGTAGTGACCACCATATTCAAGCACTTGATCTGACTTAATTAATTGTGCTAGCTAAACATCAAATGAAGTAGCAGGGTAATACAACTACGCAGAACGAATACCTGATTTTTTTCTTATTCCTTTTCCGAAGCACTGCAAGAAGAAATATGAGTTGTGTCAGCCTCAACACACAGTTGACAGTGTGTATATACTATACCAATGGTTAAAATATATATATATATATATATATATATATATATATATATATATATACATATATTGAAAAACACTCATCAACTAAAAGTATCGAGCATAACTGAAAGCTAGTTTGAATCTCTTGAGGTAGGGTAGGACTTATGAGCATGACAATAAGAAATAGCCTAGAGGAAGCTAGTCCAAGCAAACTCAAGTTGCAGGCCAATCAGGTTTCAACTTCTCTATATAAGGTTATGTGATCTCAACACATACATTTGATTGCAAAATCTAATATAGCACCATGCTAGAAATGGCACTGCACTTGTAGCTACACTTAAGCATATTTTAGAACTTCTTTAACAAGTAGTGAGACATGTATTGCAATCTAATATGACTCCAAATCATTGAATTAAGGCCAACCAATAAACCGATTCCAATTTCATAATGATTACAGATCACCATGCAGGACTAAACAGAGGGCGTCAATAATGACCACTGAACACGTCTCTCTAGCCGACACACAAACACACACTGACACACGTGCCTAACTCTGATTCAATTACGCACATACGACACAAAAATTATGCACAAAAACAACACACACTGAAATTCTACACCTAATTACACTAAAAATCAAATTTCATTCAACATGAGCAACAACTAATTAAAGCTCTGAGTTTACAAAAAGCTACCTGGGAGACATCACCTTAAGCAACCCCGCTGCAATAATGACCACTGAAGTTGTCCCATCTCCAACTTCTGGGTAAGCAACTTTAAATCTTGCCCTTAGCCCTTCATCCACCAATCTCACTCCACCCAATTGATTCCCAAGTGACATCTGCAAACCAACAATCTCCATAACTAAAAATCCTAGTTTGTACAAGCTCACAATTCAAAATCACCAACTTAACAGATGACAATGAGGCATGTGGAGTACAGGACATGAGAATCAAAGAGAGAAAAGTCACTCTCCTATATGGGACAAATATGGGTAAAAAAATAGAGTCCAAGAAGTTGAAAATCATTTGAATTTTTATTTCAAGTCAAAAGTATACATTTCATCACAAACTTTTTAGCAGCAAATCAAAAAATATCTGCAAATATAGTGCATGCTGATATGTAATTCAAGCAATACCCTGCATGCGTGTTGTTCATATGAGCAAAAAATTCAAGCTTTCTTGTCCTTGGACTTATCCTCTCCAACAAGGGGTACATCTGCAAGGCAGACATGTATTGCATCAGTTCAAGTTGGACCTAGCCTAAAAGAACCACTGACATCTTGTAGTAGTTGAAGACGAGTGTATATCAACTCACTTTACTAACCTTTAGCAACAATGAATCCACCAAGGAGGAAAACAAAGAGCAGTGAAATGGTAGCAAGAGCACTTCAATAGCAGCTGCAGCTACAACAACTGCAGCAGTCAGTACACCGAATTCCACAATCACTCTGCTGGATATTGAAGAAGATACTGGATGAGCCCAAGCAGCTACCGCAACTGCAGCTACAACAACTGGATAATGCCACTATGTTCCACAAATATTGAAGAAGCTACTGGATATTGAAGCAGCTACAGCAACTGCAGCAGTCACTACTGGATAATGCCACCATGTTCTCTGGCTATCTGCACACAACATCATACATATAGTAAAATAAGGAAATAAATTATATGCCATCAATATGCAAATGTCCCACTCCTCCTCCTTTATCCGGGCTTGGGACCAGCAATGCAATATACAACAATTGCATTGGCGGAGTTAAAAAGGGGTTAGTTAATAGGTCGTGCATGCATCTCAAAAAAACAAGTAAAGCCAAGTTCTAGAAGTTGTTAACTAAACAAGTAATAAAAAACATACGAAACATAAACGTCCAAACTAGAAGTTGTTAGCATACACTTAATCAAAAGACACAAAATCCTTATGCCATGCAACCGTACTCCCAACTGCATCCTCGATGAACAACATAAATGAATTAGGCCTCCACAAGTGAGCACGAGGATCTAAAGCTACAAGAACCCAAACCTTCCAAGCATCCTTTCCGAGGGGAACATTATGCACCAAAGCATTAGGATCCGTGGATGCGATTTTAGCCTCTGCGACAACCGTCTTTTGCCAATTCAGTAATTTGCATTTGCGCTCAACATCAACAATTAGAGGAGCACCCCTCGAGTTCAAATCATAGCAATCACGAACATTAGAGCTACCATTATGCGATGAAGGAGAAGTTGTCTTTCCATTCAAATTATCTCTTGAACCAACAGTATGGAAATGTGGAGAGGGCGTGTTTGTATTTGCATTACCATTTGAAGTCAACCCTAAAGAACAAACACAATTTAACATGTAAGTGATAACTATCAATAACTCTCCAAAACAATATGTTTGACTATAATAAATACTTGCCTGCACTAATTTTTCATCATTTCCATTTCATTCCTCAATTCTCAATAAACGCCTTCAAGTGCTTAGAGCTTCTTTGCACTACTCATGTGGACACCTAATTTAGATGGGGTAATACCTAATCCCAACCCTCTAACTCGTCCATTTCTCTCGGGTTCGAGTGTTTGAGAGAGTACATCCTCATTAATCGATTGTGATGTCGAGGGGGAGGTTTGAGAGGATTTGATTTCTTGTATTTTACTCTTGAAAATTAGTAAACAAATAAGTTTCAAATGATAGATTAGTAAAAATACTAAAATAAAACTTGATTAACTGAAATGTCACTTACCACACAATCGGCAATAAACGTTGTAGGTACTTCCCCATTCTTTTTTGTGTGTGCCTTGCACTAAACATCATATCTCCTTATAGGCATTTCTGGGTTCTCCTTTCTCTAAAAAGAATAATACTATTTAATTGTAATACACAAACTAAAACATATAATAATATATTGATCAATTTATAGAAAGTTACCATTTCATCCTCTAGTCGAGCATACCCCTTCCTACTCATTGTATGTAGGGCTTGATTGTTTCCCCTAATATCTTTATACTTTTTGCTCTTCATCTACACACCATTTTTTATGCTAAAAACGTAGATAATACAAAGTACTTATGAATAATAGAATTTACCTCGAATTCATTAGATAGTTTTTTCTTCTACAAAACTGTTCCACTCTGCAAGAGATTTTATGTTATCGGGTTTAAGGGATGCAAATTTTGACTCCTTATCTGGCAGTTTTGATGCATCTCTAAGAGATGCTATCAACTTTGATTTGCACTCTCTCCAACGAGTGCCCATTTGTTGAATAATAAGCTTCTTGTACATGTCATCAATCTTGAATCTCCCCTGTACAAAAATAACACATCACAAATAAAGTGACATGTACACTTGATTTTTATGTTTAAACACAATTAGCTGTATTATTATTACCTGAACACATGTCCAAAAATCATCCTTTACACTTTTCTTAACTTTCCTCCAATCATCAACGGTGACTGGTACAAACTGTCGTGCCAAAGATCCCAAGAATGAAGATAACCACTCAGAGTGCAAACCGATAGGTTGTCCTCTTTCATTGAATTCCACCTGTACTAGTTCCGCAGGACTTGAGCATATTTTTCTCAACCTTGTTGGACCTCTTTTTTTTCTTTCTCAATACTTCCTGTTCTTCAAGTGGCTGCTCTTCATTGGGAACTTTATTAGGAACTTCGGTAGAAATATGAGGAGAAGACATCCTTTGCATATCAGAATGTTGATCAGGAGATGGATTCAACCCTTTTTCAGAAATTCGAATGTCTTCATTTCTTAGTTGTTGTGAAATGGAAACAGCTCCTAAATTTAGTTTCTTTAAGCACCTTCCCCCCTTTCTTGAACTCTGCATAGTTCATTATCAAGTTAGTAAACGTAATATTTGTATGTATATATACTCCCTCCGTCTCACTATAAATTACACACTTTTGTTGTTGTTACTCCTAATGCACTTTGGGCTATAATTAAATCATCCTCAAATTATAGCTCAAAGTTCATTGAGTGTAACAACAACAAAAGTGTTTAGTTTGTAGCGAGACTGAGGGAGTATATATTTTATAGTAAAGAACAATGACGTACATATGTAAAATCATAAATATGTCATCTTACCTCTGACATTTCATTACTCATTTTGATTACGCTGACAAATCAAGATACAATTATCTAACGATCCACCTCTATCTCAACCTCCACCTGCCACCTGTTGGATCAAAGAAACTCAATCAAATAATTATATATATATGCTAGTACAAGTAATGTAATAAACAAATATACTTACACTATATATGCTAGTTATCTAACGATTCACCTCTATCTCAACCTCCACCTGCCACCTGTTGGATCAAAGAAACTCAATCAAATAATTATATATATATATATATATATATATATATATATGCTAGTACAAGTAATGTAAAAAATAATATACTTACACTATATATGCTAGTACATGTAATGTAATAAACATATAAGATTACACTATAATAAAAGAATATAATCATAATAAGATAAATAACGATTAAATATACCAATTTGCCATCACATCCCTCTCTTGCACAAGTACTATCTTGGTCATCATTGGATTTATCAAGCAAAGATACATCTAGTGGATTATAGGACGATTCACCATTCTCATCATCACTGTTATCATAGATTTCCATATCATGATAGCCTCTTGGTGGTGGTCTCACAACAACTTGCCAATTAGATGTTTTGCTTTCTCTCCAGTAGAACACTTGTGAGGCTTGTGCTGCTAGTATAAAAGGATCTCCTTTAAATTGTTCTTGAAATTGATCAAAGTTGACTAATGTACATCCATCTTCAACCTTCACTCCACGATAAATATTTGCCCAATCACACTTAAATAAAGAAATCTGAAAAGTCAGATAGTCCAGCTCTATAATGTCACGCAAGATTCCGTAGTGACCTATTATGCTGCTACTACATTGGTCATTGCCATTTGGCACAGATTGACGTATTGTAGTAGCTTCAAGTGAAACACCACTATTCTGTGTGGACTTTTCAGCGTCCTTGGTGCGAAATCGACGACCATTTATTATATACCCAGAATAGGAGAGTGCTTGCCTTCTAGGCCCATACGATAACCATTTTATTGTTTCAGAAACTTCTACTTCACCTGAGGCCATTTGATCTTTAACCTGTATATTTATTTTACATAAATAACATATGTATTCACAATGTGTAAACTAAGTAATGCATTTCTTGGCCCTTTTGGTAAAATTCCTCTCAATGCGACTGGCAATAACTGTTGCATCAATACATGGTAATCATGGGACTTGAGTCCAAGTATCTTGTCATTTTGTGCAAAACAGTTCGCAATATTTGAGCTATACCCGTCGGAAACTTTCAAATTTCTTAGTCGCCAATAAAATGTCTCCATTTCAGAACTAGTTAAAGTATGTTGGCCTGGTGGAAGGAGTATCTTATCATTCTCGCCAAACCTTGGATGTAAGTCTGACCGAATTCCCATACTTTCCAAGACTTTGCGAGCATTATGGCCATCTTTGGATCTTCCTTTTATATCAAGCAAAGTGCAAACTAAACTCTCACCACAATTTTTTCCAATGTGCATTAAATCCAAACAGTGGCGTACCAGTAAATGCTGAAAAGAAGATATTTTTATTAGTTATTAACTATTAACTATATCATTATCGTTAATTAACATTAAAGTACAAAAAAAATATACCTTGTAGTAGGGCAGCTAAAAAAATTGATTTTTTCTTCCAAATAAGGACCTTAACTTCTTTCTTTTTATTCTTCCTCTTCCTTTTCTTGTTTATCTTACCTTTTGATCTTCCTTGCCTTAGTTCTTCATCATTGCTCATTTCATCATATTTTCCAAAATCATTTTCAATCTCACTAACAACTCCTAAAATTTCAGAACCAGACAATATACAAGGCTTTCCCCTCTTCTCATGTGTTCCATCAAACCAACTCTTTTTATTTCGGTAAGGATGATTGGATACAAGAAATCGTCGATGACCCATATACGCATATTTGCTACTGTGAGGTAGCCATATTGAACAAGTATCAACACCACAAATAGGACATGCAATCTTACCCTTAGTCATACACCCAGCTAGATTTCCATAAGCTGGAAAATCATTAATTGTCCACATGAGAATGATCCTCAAATTGAACATGCTCTTCGTATATGCATCATACACCTCAGCCCCACTTATCCATAATTCTTTCAAATCTTCAATCAATGGCCTTAAATATACATCAATATCATTTCCTGGTTGTCTTGGACCAGGGATTAACAATGTTAACATCAGATTTTCTCTTTTCATGCATAGCCATGGGGGGAGGTTGTAATTAACAAGCATCATGGGCCAATAACTATGTGTAGAACTTAGATTACGGTAAGGATTAAATCCATTTGTAGCAAGTCCCAGTCTTAAATTTCGATGATCAGACGCAAAACAAGGCCATTTACTATCAATAGACTGCCACTGAGGCGAGTCAACAGGATGTCGCATTTTGTTATCCTTATTATGATGACTGTTATGCCACAATAATTGTTCAAAATTATCCAATGATCTATACATCCTTCTAAATCTGGGAATTATTGGAAAGTATCTCAACACCTTGGCTGGTATCCCCTTTTTAATTTTACACTCATCTCCTTTTCCTACCATTTTCCACCTGGATTTCCCACACCTTGGGCAATTGTCTAGATCTGCTAGGTCTTTTCTAAATAGACAACAATCATTAACACATGCTTGTATTTTTTTGTAACCCAAGTCAAACATCTTAAGTATTTTTTTGCAGCATATGTGGAACTAGGAAGTACATTATTTTGTGGCAACATGTCACCTAAGATTTTGAGAAGCTCAGTAAATGCTTTGTCAGAAATATCGTTAACAACTTTATGTTTGAAAAGCACAACCAACGCATTCCACTTTATATAGTCACTGCAACCCGTATACACGGGAGTTTCTGCATCTTCTAATAATTTTGAAAAACCCTCATCTCCTATTGCTTCACTATAATTTGGAATCTCTTCCTCGTTTACATAGGCATCAACAAACATCCTGTATGTATCTGATATTTTATCGAGATCACATGTCATTTTGGAGGACGTACTGGGACATTCTTCCCCGTGAAAAATCCAAACATTGTATGTCTTATCCATCTCAAACATAACCAAGTGTGAGACTACATCATCACTAGTCTGGTAATCCATATTTCTGCATTGAGTACAAGGACATCGAATTTTAGAGGGATTTCCTAGCCTTTCCAAACTTACGGCTACAAAATTTCTCACTCCTTCCATATAATCCGCAGTTGGCCTTCAAACACAATTAAACATATTACATAACTAGCATAAAGCAGCATGCAAGTACAAAACTGCTATTTGAGCTTAGAGTGAAAACCTCAGCAAATTCACACACGCTTTATCCATCCAATACGAAATATGAGTTCACTGAGAATACTACAAAAGTTAATAACTGAATTGAGTAATCACTTATATATGCCGATGATATAATTAGTTTCAAGATTAGAGAAATGTCCAAGAAGAGAGAAAATATCCAAGCAGAGAGAACAATTTCCCATTTTTTTTTCTGAAATGTAAATTTGGAGCCTTTTCCTGTTAGTAAAAATGTACCTTATTATTTTTAGAATGGAATAAAAAACATATGCAACTTTCTTAGAGATTAATACCAATACACATAGTGTAGGTCTTAAGACAACATTCTTAAATTAACAAGGGTAAACAATTATATGAACTACTCAAAGTTATAGTATGTCAAAATCAAACAAATTAAAGAACTTAGACAATTTTCGTATTCACTATTATTCATGTGACACTAATTTCCAAAAAAAAAAATCAATTCATAAGCCAAAAATCAAACCATCAGACCTGTTGAACTAATTTGTGTGCGGGCGATAAAGCTAGAGCGTCAACCCAAAGTAGAGCCACGTCCGAAGCGAGCCTGCCTTGCATAACGAGATTGCAAATCTCAAAAATGTGAGGGATTGGATTTTTAGGGAAAGGACTAGGGGTAAGGAGAGAGATGATACCCGTGTTATTGTCGTTAGGGAGAGTGATGAGAAGTTGATTTTCCCCTGCAGCGTCGATGCCGAGCTGTTCTGGTTCGGCAATGAAAAGCTTGGCCAGTTTATGTAGATTCCGACGATAACCAGGGCCGACTCGATTTTGCCCCGCCGTTGCCTTCGTCGTCGTCGTCGCCTCCGTCGTCGTTGTCGCCATAGACGATCGATGCCCTTCGCTAAGCAATACGAAGAAAGCGATTTGGGGATTTGGGGAAAGGAAAAGGAAAAGGCGATTTGGGGGGAAAAAAGACGGATGAAATGAATTTTTGGGGGCAAGCCCGCGCGTCTCTGTCTCTGTCTCTGTTGTTTTTTTGTTTTTTTTCTTTTTTTTTCTTTTTTTAGATTTTTGTCCTTTACAATGTTTATAAAAGAAACGTTGTAGTATATGCAACATTTCTTTTATAAACGTTGTAAAAAGATCTTTTTTTATTTTCTTTTTCTTTTTTCTTATTTTTTTTTTCCTTTTTTAGTTTTTTTTCTTTATTAATTTGAAAATAACGTGGATGTCACAACGTTTATAACAAAACGTTGTAAAAGGTCAAAGTTTTTACAACGTTTATATAAAAACGTTGTAAAATGTCGGAGTTTTAACAACGTTTATATAAAAACGTTGTAGTCTACGCAATTTTTTTTTAAAAACGTTGTAAAAAGTCCATTAACACAACATTTTTTTATAAACGTTGTTATAATGAATATTTTACAACGTTTTTTCTAAAAACGTTGTAAAAACATATAAATAATAACGTTTTTTGAAAAACGTTGCTAAAAAAAACGTTGTAAATAACCCTTTTTTTGTAGTGAAAGATGACACTCCACTCGTTGATGCTTCATGTTTCAGGAGACTCATTGGACGGCTGCTATATTTAACAGTGAAAAGGCCGAATATTCAATTCTCGGTTAATTTATTAAGTCAATTTCTTTCGGCACCTCATCGTAGTCATATGGATGCAGCTCTTCGTGTTGTCCGTTTCCTAAAAAAAACTGCAGGCCAAGGCATTTTCTTTCATCCTAACGGAGACTTGGTACTTAAGGC
This sequence comes from Adenophora triphylla var. japonica, assembly GCA_022495995.1. Taxonomy (NCBI): domain Eukaryota; kingdom Viridiplantae; phylum Streptophyta; class Magnoliopsida; order Asterales; family Campanulaceae; genus Adenophora; species Adenophora triphylla. The sequence goes on from JAFEMH010005383.1 coordinate 136,102, forward strand.
GTATTGTGATGCAGATTGGGGTGGATGTCCAATGACAAGGCGATCTTGTACGGGTTATTTTATGTCTCTTGTTGGCGCACCCATCTCATGGCGCACCAAGAAACAGAGTGTGGTTTCACGTTCTTCTGCCGAAGCAGAATATAGAGCTATGGCCATGACAACCAGTGAACTTTTGTGGCTTCGATGGCTACTCAAAGATATTGAAGCTCCACAATCGCGAGCTACTGCCCTTTATTGTGACAATCAGGCAGCTAGACACATAGCTAATAATCCAGTTTTTCACAAGAGAACGAAACATATGGAGCTGGACTGTTACTTCGTTCGCGAAAGAGTTTAGTCAGGTGATATTTTTCCACATAAAATCTCCACTGAAGAGCTAGTAGCCGATCTATTCACAAATGCCTTAGGAATGGCACGATTTCGTTTCCTGGTTGCCAAGTTGGGCATTCGAAACTTACATGCGCCAACTTGTGGGGGAGTGTAGGATGTCAAGATATGATACGTGATATGATTGAGCGTACATATTTACATACCATTTTGTATTTATCTTCTTTCCTTTTACTTAGGATCTATAGTTAGGAAATCCTAATTTTTAGCCGTAAACACATCTTGTGTTGGAAATGGATAACGGAAAGTTAGGTTTAACTTAACGTTGATCTAGTTTCTAACGGAAGTTCGTTATGTGTTAACGGAACTAGTTACAAATTGTATTCTACATTTGTTGTAGATTACTAAAATCATTGAATATCTCAAAACCATTTCGGGTGAATGAGAATTAATGACAATAGTCTTTTGTAACTTAACAAGAAGTTAGTTAAAAGGTCAATTTGATCGTGTAGAATTGGGTTTGAACAGTGTTTTTGGGTGATGAGTTTTTGGCTCAAACTGATCAGAACGAGTGGGGACTCTGAGCACGAGTCGTGAGCACGAGTGGGATTCTGATGACCATTTGCTCAAATCTGATCAGAACGAGTGGAATGCTTGGGAACAAGTCGTGGGCACGACTCGTGCCAATTAGCACGACTCGTGCCCTTCACAGCTGTTCGAAAGTTTGCACCTTTTCAAGGGAAAAGGCACAAAACCTTTTGACTCTCCTTATATACTTCCCCCTCCGAATTTCAATTCACTCATACTGTATTTCTACCCTTCCTACCCTCTAGTGAGATAGATAAACATACCCAAATCATTGGCATCTTGTTGCATCAAATCTTTCAAAGTCCAAAGTTCTAAATAGTGATTAGTTCGTAGAGTTACCAATTTGGAGTGCTCCTATTGGTGATTATAAGTCGTTTTATCTCACGAGAAGTTTGCCATTTAAACCGTAAGCACTGCGGGCAAATACTTCTTACGGAAATTGTGCTACACAAGACTCGACTTCCTAAATTGTTCTTCACAATTTCCGTTAGTTTTTCTGTCAAGTTTTCCGTTAAGTTTGAAGAAGCCACACATAAGATCCAACAATCGTAAGAAGTATTTTACGCTTCTTCAAAGATTATCATGATGGCAAACGAGAAAGACTCCAACGAATCAAGTCAAGGGAATGTGACGCCTCCATCGCAAGGTGATACTACATTCAACAATGTTGCTCCCGCTCCTACAACTCATCACATCAGTCATGGTGAGAAACCCGCGAAATTCACTGGTGTGGATTTCAAGAGATGGCAACAGAAGATGCTCTTCTACTTGACCACCCTAAGCTTGCACCGCTTCTTAAAGGAAGATCCTCCGGCGGTAGAAAAAGGTGATCCGAACCCCCAAAGGCAAATGGCAAAGGAGGCTTGGGCTCACGGTAATTTTCTTTGTAAGAACTATATCTTGAATGGACTTGACGATGCACTATACAATGTGTATAGTACAGTCGAGTTAGCCAAGGCGTTGTGGGACACCTTGGAAAGGAAGTACAAGATCGAGGATGCCGAGTCAAAGAAATTTGTCGTCAGTAAGTATCTTGACTTTATGATGGTCGATTCCAAATCGGTAACAACTCAAGTAGATGAATTCCAAATCATTCTACATGGGCTTGATGCCGAGGGGATGATCATGAATGATCCATTTAAGGTGGCTTCTATCATTGAAAAGTTGCCTCCTTCGTGGAAGGATTTCAAGAACTATCTCAAGCATAAACGCAAGGAGATGTCCTTGGAAGACATTGTTGTTCTTCTTCAAATAGAAGAGAACAATAGAATGAATGAGGCCAAAGTTGCTAAGGGCAATATGGAGGCTAAGGTCAATCTCACCGAGTCTAGCACGAGTGGTACAAAGAGAAAGCATTCCGAAACTGCCGGGAATGCTAAGAAAGGGAAGAAGAAGACCTCTAAGAAGTTCAAGGGGTCTTGCTATAATTGTGGCAAACCGGGCCACTTGTCAAGGGATTGTCGTCTCCCGAAGAAAGAGGCGAACAATGTTGACCACATGGACCTAGACTTTGCAGCGGTTGTCTTTGAAGCCAACGTTGCAAATTTGGAGGAGAACCCTAAAGCGTGGTGGATAGATACCGGTGCTACCCGCCATATTTGTGGTAACAAGGAAAGTTTCTCCTCCTATACTCCCATCTCCGGAAGAAAGCTTTACATGGGAAATTCTGCGACCTCCGATGTTCAAGGCATTGGAAACGTGATTTTGAAGATGACTTCCGGAAAAGAAGTAACCTTGTTGGATGTACTGCATGTTCCAGACATCCGTAAAAATTTGGTGTCCGGCGCTTTGCTTAGTAAGGCCGGCTTTAGACTAGTATTTGAATCCGAAAAATTTGTACTAACCAAGAATGGTTTGTTTCTTGGAAAGGGTTACCTCAAGGAGGGCCTTTTTAAAATGAATGTAATGACTGTGATCCGCCAAGGTGCGATGAATAAAAGTTGTGTTCCTTATGTTTACTTGTCGGAAAGTTCTAATTTATGGCATGATAGATTAGGACATGTAAACCTCGACACCATTAAGAAATTAGCGAGGCAAGATTTAATCAAAATGACTAAATCCGACTCGACTAATAGGTGCGAAGTTTGTGTTGAGGCAAAAATGACAAAGTCGCCATTTAATGCCATACAAAGAGACACAACTCCTCTCGAGTTAATTCACACCGACATATGTGATTTAAAACTAGTGCAAACTCGAGGAGGTAAAAAGTACTTCATTACATTTATAGATGATTGCACTAAGTATTGCTATGTCTATCTCTTAAGAAGTAAGGATGAAGCCTTAGGGGCTTTTGAGACTTATAAGAAAGAAGTTGAGAATCAACTTAACTTGAAAATTAAAAAAATTAGAAGCGATAGAGGTGGAGAATATGAAGCGTACCGTTTGAAGGATTATGTTGGGAATCCGGCATAATTCATCAAACAACGGCTCCTTATACCCCTCAATCTAATGGAGTTGCTGAACGCAAAAACCGTACTCTCAAAGAGATGATGAACGCGCTTTTAATCTGTTCAGGCTTACCCGACAACTTGTGGGGGGAAGCAATACTCACTTCTAATTATGTTCTTAATAAAATACCCAAGAAAGGTATTTATAAAACGCCCTATGAATTATGGCATAATCGTAGGCCATATTTTAAATACCTTAAAGTGTGGGGGTGTTTGGCCAAGGTTGAAGTACCTAAGCCTAAACAAGTCAAGATTGGCCCAAAGACCATTGACTGTGTTTTTATTGGATATGCCAATAATAGTAGTGCCTATCGGTTTATAGTGCACAAATCGGACATTCCGGATATGCACGTAGGAACTACTATAGAATCAAGGAATGCGGTATTCTTTGAAAACATTTTTCCGGTTAAGGACAGGAAAGATGTAGGTTCTAATAAGAGAACACATGAGTCTACAACCGGTCCTTCTCAAATAGAAGATGAAGAACCGAGACGTAGCAAAAGGGCAATAGTGGAAAAGACTTTTGGTCCTGATTTTCTATCTTACATGTTAGAAAACGAACCATCAACTGTTAAAGAAGCTTTATCCGGTCCGGATAGTTCGTTCTGGAAAGAGGCCATTAACAGTGAAATAGAATCCATAATGCTCAACAATACTTGTGAATTAGTTGATCTCCCTCCAGGTTGCAAACCATTGGGTTGTAAATGGATCCTTAAAAGGAAGTATAAGGCGGATGGATCCGTCGATAAGTACAAAGCTAGGCTAGTTGCCAAAGGCTTTAGACAGAAAGAGGGATATGATTTCTTTGATACATACTCCCCTGTCACAAGGATCACATCCATTCGTGTTCTCATAGCTATTGCAGCAGTGCATAATCTTGAGATACACCAAATGGATGTGAAGACTGCTTTCCTAAATGGAGAACTTGATGAAGAAATTTACATGGAAGAACCCGAAGGGTTCGTGGTTCCTGGTAAAGAAAGAAAGGTGTGTAAACTTGTAAAATCATTGTATGGACTAAAACAAGCACCTAAACAATGGCATGAGAAGTTCGATAGAACCATGTTATCGAATGGATTCAAGATTAATGAATGTGACAAATGTGTCTACATTAAAGGAACATCTGAATCATTCGTTATCGTTTGTCTTTATGTAGACGACATGCTCATAATGGGAAGTAATCATGATTTGATCATGAATACCAAAGGCATGTTAAAGAAGAACTTTGACATGAAAGACATGGGATTAGCTGATGTAATATTAGGGATAAAGATCTCTAGAACATCTGAAGGATTAGTTCTTTCACAATCCCATTACCTAGAGAATGTTCTTCGGAGATTCAATGTCTTTGATGACCCTCCGGCTAAAACACCTGTAGACTTGGCTCTACATTTAGTCAAGAACAAAGGGGAACCAGTTTCTCAACTGGAATATGCCGTAATAATTGGCGGTCGATGTACTTAACGAATTATACTCGTCCAGACATTGCATATTCAGTGAGCAAACTAAGTAGGTTCACAAGCAATCCTAGTACTGATCATTGGAAAGCACTAATGAGAGTACTAAGATATTTAAAGTATACATTAAACCATGGGATACTTTACAATAAATATCCAAGCAAGATTAGAAGGATACTGTGATGCCAACTGGATATCGGACATGAAAGACTCTAAATCCACAAGTGGATATGTATTCACAATAGGTGGAGGAGCAGTATCATGGAAATCCTCCAAACAAACGTGTATAGCCAGATCCACGATGGAATCTGAGTTTATAGCTTTGGATAAAGCTGGGAAGAAGCGAGAATGGCTTAAGAACTTCCCGGAGGATATTCCTTGTTGGAGTAAACCTCGCTTTGTTATGATACATTGTGATAGTCAATCAGCAATAGGAAGGGCACAGAGTAGTATGTATAATGGTAAGTCTAGACATATTTGTCGTAGACACAATACCATTAGACAGTTGATCAAGAATGGCGTTATCACTATTGATTATGTAAAATCATGTGATAACTTAGCGGATCCGTTTACCAAAGGTAAAAATCGAGATCAACTGTTTAAACTATTATGGGGAATGGGTTTAAAACCCACAACAAAAGAACTTATAGCGGACACTCAACCTTGAGAAATGGAGATCCCAGGCCCTTGGTTCAATGAGACAACCAAGTTATAAGTTCTAGTAGAGTTACTTGGAAACAACAACTCGGTTTATTAACCTGGAGATGTTGAATACTCATTCTCAGAACATCCAAGTACAAGCACATGCAGCAGTGGTAAGGATAAGTTAAGAAAACTTTTAATGATTTCTATACCTTCGGGTGGAGTAGTGTATGATACTCCTTATAGTGAGAATCACCTATATAAAGCGAGAGGTAATTAGGCCGCCGCTAAATGAACGCTTATGAATGAGATATGGTCCAGGGCCGAAATGGACAAAACCGTGAGAATGAAAAACTATTAGAGCTATTATTATGTGAGTATTATTGTCTTGGTATACAACCTACAGTCACTGGTTCAAAGCGACTCGCTACCAAATGGCTAGTATATCCGATAATATTTCACTAGGGAAGATTCAAGGCCACAAGCTATCTATCTCGATGTAACAATAGTTCGCCGGAACTTTGGACGTAATTGCATACATGCATTAATTGTCATTCATGTGGGGGATTGTTGGAAATGGATAACGGAAAGTTAGGTTTAACTTAACGTTGATCTAGTTTCTAACGGAAGTTCGTTATGTGTTAACGGAACTAGTTACAAATTGTATTCTACATTTGTTATAGATTACTAAAATCATTGAATATCTCAAAACCATTTAGTGAATGATAATTAATGACAATAGTCTTTTGTAACTTAACAAGAAGTTAGTTAAAAGGTCAATTTGATCGTGTAGATCAAATTGGGTTTGAACAGTGTTTTTGGGTGATGAGTTTTTGGCTCAAACTGATCAGAACGAGTGGGGACTCTGAGCACGAGTCGTGAGCACGAGTGGGATTCTGATGACCATTTGCTCAAATCTGATCAGAACGAGTGGAATGCTTGGGAACGAGTCGTGGGCACGACTCGTGCCAATTAGCACGACTCGTGCCAATTAGCACGACTCGTGCCCTTCACAGCTGTTCGAAAGTTTGCACCTTTTCAAGGGAAAAGGCACAAAACCTTTTGACTCTCCTTATATACTTCCCCCTCCGAATTTCAATTCACTCATACTGTATTTCTACCCTTCCTACCCTCTAGTGAGATAGATAAACATACCCAAATCATTGGCATCTTGTTGCATCAAATCTTTCAAAGTCCAAAGTTCTAAATAGTGATTAGTTCGTAGAGTTACCAATTTGGAGTGCTCCTATTGGTGATTATAAGTCGTTTTATCTCACGAGAAGTTTGCCATTTAAACCGTAAGCACCTGTGCGGGGCAAATACTTCTTACGGAAATTGTGCTACACAAGACTCGACTTCCTAAATTGTTCTTCACAATTTCCGTTAGTTTTTCTGTCAAGTTTTCCGTTAAGTTTGAAGAAGCCACACATAAGATCCAACATCTTGTACCAAAATATATAAGGATACTCCTCCTTCATTGTAATACAATACAGAAAACCTAATGAAAACATCGTATTCCATTGCATGTCTCTTGTTTTCTTCATGATCATATATACCTCTCAATTATTTGCTCAATTGTCAATATGGACTTTGAGTTTCACCCCAACAAATACACTCTTTTGCGCCATGTTGGCAGGCCAAAGGCCCAGGGCAACCCAAACCCAGGAACCAATGCGCCCCAACGGCTATCAGCCTGCGCATACATGTCCACCCAATGGCCATCCATGTGCCCCATTTCCTAAGTGCATATGCGCACGGAGAAGAAGTTGTTATTTATTGTTTGCGTTTAAAGTTCATTTCATTTATTATGATCCCCTCAACTTTCGCATCAACAAGTTTACATTTCATTAGAATTTTAACATTTTGTTTGTCGCATTAGCATTCCGATAATTTTTTTAACCCCGTTAGTGAAAGAAAAAAATTGTTGCATTATTTGAAATATATTTTGAAACTACGTTGCATTTTTTAGACACTAAGAAGTATATTGAATTATTTGATGCAAATCGCGAAAATACGATTGCATGTGTTGGTAAAATATAAACTTTTCTTTTAGTTAATTTTCCTAGGTGACAACAAATTTCATTTAGCAATTGAAAGACTTTTCAATAAGAAAAATGTCCCAACATTTTTTTTTGACTTTAGTTGTAAGCAAGAAAAACATTTTAAAATGTAGAAGTTGACCCATTTGAATCTGAATTAAAAAATGAATAAATTAAAACATAAGACTCAAATCTTACATATGATGAAATTTCGCATATGATATATTCATTTTCTCCAAAGTCTAAAGTCATAACCGATGCACTATAATGAAAATAAAATAAAGGTAAATACTTATATTTTGATGGACATACTCCCTCCACCCAAAATATCACAATTTTTTGTTTTTTTTTTCCAAAAAATGTGTTGCAATTTTTATCTTTGTTTTACTGTAAATATCGTATTTGAGTTAGTGTAATTTTATTCTTTAAATACTTCCTATTTTTCATAATAAATGTCACATTCGATCAACTTTGAGTAGTTCGACTAATTTGAACTTTGATCAACATTTAATGATAAATTATTTATTATTATGAAAATTTAAAATTGGTTATAAATAGTATTTGCTGAAAATATAAAGAGCACACACAGCAGTTTGGTCGCCGGTCGTAGGCTTAGGTGACAACCACACCACCTGAAGTGAAGAAGAAAAGTTTCGTGGATGACCAAGTAGTTTTATAGGTTGGCAGAGAACCAAAAGGTGGTGGAAGAAAGAGAGAAAGAGAAAGAGAAAGAGAAAGAGAAAGAGGGGAAGGAAGAGGTGAAAAATGGGAGGTAGATACATCATACTCCCTCCGTCCCATTACAAACCACAAACTTTCCTTTTTGGTCGTCCCATTACAAACCACAAACTTCCTAAAATGGAAAGGAATCTTTACTATTCCCTCCACTCATTCTCTCTCCTACATTATTTTAATACTCACAACACCATTATAATTCACTATTCCCTCCACTATAATTCACTTTTCCTTAATTCCCGTATCTACAGTAAATTTCCCATTACTAATGGGACGGAGGGAGTACATGTCACTCCCGATAATTATTTTTAGGCAAAAATTATATTTTCATCACTAAACTATAACATTGTTCAAAATATCTCACTGAACTATTTGTTTTCAAAATGTTCTCATAAACTTTTATATTTTTCAAAATATGCTCACTCTATCAACAAATTTGTTTAAAATTTAACAAAATTTAACCACATTACCTCACATGACTAATTTTATTAAATACGATTTAGGATAAATTAATATTTTTAGCGGAAATTAATTTGTAATATTTCTTATAAACTACCCCCTTTGTCCCATATAAAATTTCACTTTTACCATTTTTGGCGTTTCATATAAGATTTCACTTTATTAAAATGGTAAAAAATCTATAATATTCCTCCCACCCATTCTTTTTACTACTTTACTTTTATACTAATAACACCAATCAACTTACTATTTCATACTCCACATTCATTCTCATACCTCACTTTTAATCACTAAAAGAAAAATGACAGATACCGACGTAAATTAGCGACGGAATGAACTCCGTCGATATTAGCGACGGAATAGAGTGGAAATCAAAACACGAAAATAGGACGAGAATACCGACGGACTAGTGACGACACTTTTTTACCGACAGATTTATGACGGAATAGCGACAGATATTTTTACCTACGGATTTGAGTCGTTGCTAAATGATTTAAAATAATTATTAAATTTATATTTTAGGGTAGCAACGGAATAGCGATGGATTTTTTTTACCGACTGATTAAATTCGTCAGTAAATAAATTACATATTATTACCGACGGATTAAATTCGTCAGTATATAAATTACATATTATTACCGACGGATAAAATCCATCAGTAATTAAATTACATATTTTTACCAAACAAATGATAGTATTATAAAGAAATGTAGGACGGGCAATATCCTTCACTATGAGTATTTTTTTTTTTTGAATAAAGATAAATATTTTTGCCATTTTTTAGCAAGAAAGTTTTTTTTTTTCTCAAAAATTTATATATAAAAATTTTGATTAGAAATTAACTAAACAAATGATAGTATAATATATAGAATTTTGGTTAAAAAATAATTGATGCAAAAAAACAAAAAGGAAAAAAGGATTTTTTTTTCTCAAAAAGTTATATATAAAAGTTTTTATATTTTTTTTGGATAAAGAAAACTATTTGAGATGTTGGTTAGTAGTGAATTTTTTAACAAAAAGTTATATAAAAAAAGTTAAGAATTTTTAAAGAAATAAAAGTATATAATAGAAGTGGGACGGACAATAGCATATATACATTTTTAATTTTTTTATATTTTTTTTGGATAAATAAAACTATTTGAGATTTTGGTTAGTAGTGATTTTTTTTAGTAAAATTTCTATAAAAAAAGTTAAGAATTTTTAAAGAAATAAAAGTATATAATAGAAAAGGGACGGGCAATAGCATATATACTTTTTTAATATTTTTTTTCTTGGTTAAATAAAACTATTTGAGATGTTGGTTAGAAGTGAAATTTTGCACAAAAATTTATATAAAAAGTTAAGAATTTTTAAAGAAATAAAAGTATATAATAGAAGAGGGACAGACAATAACATATACTCCCTCCGTCCACTTACTTACTTCACACTTTCTATTTTGGGCGTCCAAATACATACTTCACACTTTGTTTTCTACATTATTTTAATACTCACAACACCATTATAATTTACTATTCCCTCCACTCATTCTCTCTCCTATTTTACTTTTACACTCACAACATTTATATTATTATTTTTTTTCTTAATCCACGCGTGAACAGTAACCGTGAAGTATGTAAGTGGACGGAGGGAGTATACTATTTTAATTTTTTAATATTTTTTTTTGGATAAATAAAACTATTTTAGATGTTGGTTAGTAGTGAATTTTTTTACAAAAAGTTATATAAAAAATTTAAGAATTTTTAAAGAAATAAAAGTATATAATAGAAGAGGGACGGACAATAGATATATATTTTAAATTTTTTTATATTTTTTTTTTGATAAATAAAACTATTTAAGATGTTGGTTAGTAGTGATTTTTTTTTTACAAAAATTTATATAAAAAAAAGTTAAGAATTTTTAAAGAAATAAAAGTATATAATAGAAAGAGGCATTTACAAAAAACTCATTTTAAAAAATGGAAATTACAAAAAAAATACACACAAGATGGAAATTACAAAAAGCTTCTATAAAAATTACAAAAACCTACTTTTGTAAATTGAAAGCATTATTTTCTTAAAAAAAATAGAAAGAAAAAGAACATAAATAAACATAAAATTTAAAACAATCATTCTTCAGTTCAAGGAATATTCTGCATGATCACAAACTACTTCAACAAAGCTTTAATTCGAAATGCTTAATCTTCAGCACTAACAACTTAAATTTTACTGATTCAAGGTGCATGCATTACGAATTGACTCTCCAATTCCATCAAATTCTCACATTCCAATGATCAAGCTGAATCAAATTAAAACCCCTAACGAGAGAAATTCAGATCTACTAACCTTCATTCTGATAAACAACTGATAAACAACTGATAAACATGATAAACAACTGATAAACAACTGATAAACAACTGATAAAAATAATAAACAACTGATAAACATGATAAACAACTGATAAACAACTGATAAATAAATGATAAACAAATGATAAACATGATAAACAACTGATAAACAACCGATAAACAACTGATAAACATGATAAACAACTGATAAACAAATGATAAACATGATAAACAATTGATAAACAACTGATAAACAACCGATAAACAACTGATAAACATGATAAACAACTGATAAACATGATAAACAACTGATAAAAAACTGATAAACATGATAAACAACTGATAAACAAATGATAAACGTGATAAACAACTGATAAACAACCGATAAACAACTGTAAACGAGCCGAGCCGAGCCGAGCTTTTGATGTTTCGAGCTCGAGCTCGTGAACTTTTAAACGAGCTCGAGCTTTTCTCGAGCTCGAGCTCGATCCCAGAATTCATGTTCGAGCTCGGCTCGAATCAAGTTTCGAGCTTTTCGCGAGCCGGCTCGCGAGCTTTTCGCGAGCTGCTCGAACTCGAGTATTAACGAGCCGAGCTCGAGCTTCGACTTATTTTTTGAAAAAAAATCTGAAATCGAACGAGCTTTATCGAGCCCTAATTCGAGTTGCAATCGAACTCGAGCCTAAACGAGCCAAGCTCGAGCTTGGTCTTTTAATTTGTCACTATATATATATATTTTTAACAAAAAATTCATAATTCATCCGAGCTTTTAACGAGCCGAGCCCGAGTCGAGCTTAAACGAGTCGATCTCGAACAGAGCTCGTCGAACATACGAGCCGAACACGAGCCGGGCTCGAAAAAATGACGAACTTGAAATTCGGTTCGAGCTCGAGCTCGAGTTCGCCTCGAGCCCACTCGAACTCGAGCTTTTTTCGAGCCGAGCCCGAGTCGAGCTCGAACAGGCTCGGTTCGTGTAACAGCCCTATATGTAAGTGGACGGAGGGAGTATACTATTTTAATTTTTTTTAATATTTTTTTTGGATAAATAAAACTATTTTAGATGTTGGTTAGTAGTGAATTTTTTTACAAAAAGTTATATAAAAAATTTAAGAATTTTTAAAGAAATAAAAGTATATAATAGAAGAGGGACGGACAATAGATATATATTTTTAATTTTTTTATATTTTTTTTTGATAAATAAAACTATTTAAGATGTTGGTTAATAGTGATTTTTTTTTTACAAAAATTTATATAAAAAAAGTTAAGAATTTTTAAAGAAATAAAAGTATATAATAGAAAGAGGCATTTACAAAAAACTCATTTTAAAAGATGGAAATTACAAAAAAAATACACACAAGATGGAAATTACAAAAAGCTTCTATAAAAATTACAAAAACCTACTTTTGTAAATTGAAAGCATTATTTTCTTAAAAAAAATAGAAAGAAAAAGAACATAAATAAACATAAAATTTAAAACAATCATTCTTCAGTTCAAGGAATATTCTGCATGATCACAAACTACTTCAACAAAGCTTTAATTCGAAATGCTTAATCTTCAGCACTAACAACTTAAATTTTACTGATTCAAGGTGCATGCATTACGAATTGACTCTCCAATTCCATCAAATTCTCACATTCCAATGATCAAGCTGAATCAAATTAAAACCCCTAACGAGAGAAATTCAGATCTACTAACCTTCATTCTGATAAACAACTGATAAACAACTGATAAACATGATAAACAACTGATAAACAACTGATAAACAACTGATAAAAATAATAAACAACTGATAAACATGATAAACAACTGATAAACAACTGATAAATAAATGATAAACAAATGATAAACATGATAAACAACTGATAAACAACCGATAAACAACTGATAAACATGATAAACAACTGATAAACAAATGATAAACATGATAAACAATTGATAAACAACTGATAAACAACCGATAAACAACTGATAAACATGATAAACAACTGATAAACATGATAAACAACTGATAAAAAACTGATAAACATGATAAACAACTGATAAACAAATGATAAACGTGATAAACAACTGATAAACAACCGATAAACAACTGATAAACATGATAAACAACTGATAAACAACTGATAAACATGATAAACAACTGATAAACAAATGATAAACAAATGATAAACATGAGAGAGAGAGAGAGAGAGAGAGAGAGAGAGAGAGAGAGAGAGAGAGTGTACTTCAATTTAAAGAGTTGCAGTCATGTAAAAACAAGAGGGTAGGAACAAAACTTTTTTGTCTTCAGCTAAATTTTTTTCTTCCCATCTATCACCTGGATACTATAAAAACAAAACATACAAGCAGCAGATTGCGTTAATTATGATTCAGAAAGGCAAACGAACGAATGTGCAGCAGATCCCTGTACCAAAACTCAAAATAAAAGACAATAGCTCAATGGGAAAATTCAGTACCATTAGTAACATTTCCTTCAGCAACTTGAGTTCCTTTTTCAGAAATGCTCAAAAATACCCTTCATTAAGGTCTGAGAGATGAAGGCCAACTCTCAAACTTTAACTTTCAAAGAGTAAGGACCGAGAGATGAAGGTCAGCTCTTATGCTTCAACTCTCAAAAGCCATCTCCGAGTAAAGTCGGATAGAAGACGACAAATACAGAAAAAACTGAGTCTCAGAATGATCTACACACAAAGATCTTGTAATTTGTTTCGAATTTTAGTGAAATTCGCCGGAATTTCTGATAGCTTGGGCGAAATTTGGTGAAATTCGGCCTGAATTTCTTATAGCTTGGCCGGAATCAATGGACTCGCCGGAGGTGGTCGCCGAAGGTGCGAACGGTGGTCGCCGGAGATGGGTTGACCGGTTGAGTAGAGAGAGAGTGAACAGAGGAAGTATGGGTGTGTGTTTTGTGTGAAAAATGGTTTTTAGTAATATTCATATTTAATTAAGTAGTTTTTTGTAAAATTCTATCTTACATGTTTTTTTTAAATGCCATCTTTTTAAATGAGTTTTTTGTAATAAACCCTAATAGAAAAGGGACGGACAATAGCATATATACTTTTTTATATTTTTTTTTTTGGATAAATAAAACTATTTGAGATGTTGGTTAGAAGTGAATTTTTTTACAAAAAGTTATATAAAAAAGTTAAGAATTTTTAAAGAAATAATAGTATATAATAGAAGAGGGACGGACAATAGTATATATACTGATGCTGCATGAAATGTGCTTATCAATCTTCGTCCATGTGGCAGGACCAATCACTTGACTCCTTGACCTGAAACCAGAACCCACGACTAGCCGGATTTGTCTCCGGCTTAGACCCTCGGGCGTGAGAGTAAGTACGTATTTAGGAGAGCAAATAATGTAATTGAACAATGATATTCAAATGACAAAATTGCAGTTACCTCAAAACCGTTGTCGTGATTATGTATTTATAGTTGCTTTGATTAGGGCGGTTATTTTTGGCATGACTGCATTAATCCCGTAATTAGTGGGACAGTTACATGTTGGCAGATCGTGTCCACGTGTGGCTCCGGATTTATAGGGAGTCAGTTATGGAAGGAGCTGATCGTACGCCTGGACTCATTAGGTCGACGCTTGCTTGGTGGGTCGAGGTCGCCCATTGGGATTAGGTCAACCTGACTAATGGGTAGGGCCGGGCCGTATCCGAAATGGAATCTGGATCGTAGAGTCGGACTAAGTTAGGTCGGGACCCAATAGGTCGGACAATGAACTTAAGTCGAGTGATCAAGAAGGTGGGCCTTGAACCATGTAATAATTGGGTTTAGCTCACTGAGAATGTGGTGGCAATAATTTCTTGAGGGTTGGGCTTTACTCGCTTGGCCAACTCGACACTTTTGGTATGTTCAGTGGCCCCCAACTTTCTGAGTTGACCTTGTCGACCAGAAAGTTAAATAAATTTTGATGAAGCTTACAATAACTCACAGGTCGATGCTTGAGTTGAGGTTTACCCGATTGATGGTGACGTGGCTCAATCCTGATCATTGATTGTTGAATGGTTGGATCGTTAGGAGCGCCGTATTTCGCAATCATTACTGTTGAGACGTTTGAGAACCGTCTTGGGAAACGTTTTCCGAATTCAATTAGGGAAATAAACTTTTGAATTTTCCTTTTACTTCTCAATTACTGAAAATATAAAAGCCCCAATCCTTCTCCTTTACGAACTTTTACCCTCTCCAAACTCTTGCATAACTCCGGCGACGGCAACAGAAACAACAATTGATTTAAAATCGAGCTTTCGTCTTCTCCAGTAACAACTCCGCGTTTATCTGATTAAGGTATTCTTCTAACCCTTCAACATTAGGGTTCAATTTCTTCGCTTTCTTTGATTTTGCCATGGCTAGGACTTTAGTAGTGAGCCTGGAGCTTGGTATGGCTATTGTAGTGTGAATCGTAGAGTCTTTAAGCACCTGAATGGGTAATGGAGAGAGATGAAGGTGGAGGAGTGCTCTTCAATTTTAACCCGGTGGGGTTTGCATTTTACCGAATTAATCTTGCTTGTAGGAGAGAACTTAGGTGCCTTAGAGACGAGCGACCAAAGGATTGTGTCTTTTAATCTTTTCCATGAACTGCTTGACCACATAGCAGTATTCTACATCCAAGGTCCCAATAAACCCTCCTTTCTTAGGAATAGGACAGGATTTCCGGGGGAATCTAGGTCGCCCCTTAGTGTGTCTACTAGGTCCCTTGAGGCTGCGTATAGGACTGATTCCCCTGTTTCCACTTCTTATACAGATATGACGACTCAAGGAGGAGCTTCAGCCTCGACCTCCTCAAGCCCTCGTATAGTTAATTCCTTTGATTCATCCGTTGTGTCTAGGAGGAATGAAAGGGGCTACGTGCCCAAAAGACCACGCAAGGGGAAGCAAAATTTTCCTTCTCGGCTGGAGATGATTTACAACTTCTGTGAGGTGAGCAAGGAAGAATTTGAGGTAGCCATTTATAGCAAGAAGGATTTTATGGCACAGTTTGGTGATTCTTACAAGGAGGATTCCACCAGAGTCGCCTTCTACTATGGCCAATTTGAGGCTGGCCTGAGGCTGCCATTGGATCCGTTCATAAACGAATTCTTGGAATGTATGGATGCCCTACCCCTCCAGCTGGGGGCTAACACTTGTAGGGTTTTGGTTTGTTTTGCTATGGTGTGTCGCTTCCTGGGGTACGAGTCCTGTATGAGGGTTTTTAGGGAGTTTTTTAGTGTCAAGTTTGATAAGGTAGATGGGATAAGCACTCCTTCTAAGACAAAATCCCCCAAGTTATTCATCAACCTCCCTGGTAAAGCTAGTGGTTGGAACTCTCACGTAGTGGTTGTGGAGAGCAGGTTAGGATGGGAATTCCCTTTGCCCGATGCTGATTTTGAAGTAATGAGGGATCAAGATCACTAGGAGCCTTACTGGCACAGAGATCTGTATAAGAGGTTGGTCGAGCTGGCAGCTAAAGGGCCCATCAGCTGGGAAGTTTTAGGCACTACCAAGAATAATTTCATCCAGGCGAGGATGATGCTTGGAGATGGAGATGTGGTACCTATGGTGCCAATTGTAAGATGCTTAAGATATCCGGACTGGGTTACCCATGCCTTGGGTAGATTTGAGAAGAAGTTCTCGCTCTGTCAGAAGACCCCCAAGTACTGTAAAGATCATGGGGAGCATGTTGGTGGTAAGAATTTACTCGTCCTTTTATTGCTTGTACATGGAACTTTTGAGATCGTACATAGGGTGCTTGAATTGTACATGTAACTCTGAACCCGTAAATACTTTACTTGTAAGTAGATCTTATAGTCTACATATGCTTAGCTCGTATGTAGAACTTGGCATTATGATTTTTAGCTCGCAGTTTATTTGCTCGTATGTAGAACTCGTAGCTCGTACATAGAACTTTTTTTTTTGAACTAACGAGCTAATACTTTGGCTACTTTGATTTTGCGCAGTTCTCACTCCTGCTCAAGAGGCTAATATGGGCTGAGCTGTTGACGTTAGGAAAAGCAAGAGAAGCTGTGGAGCTGCCAATACTCGAGAGAATCGCGAGGCAGAGGGGGCCAAGCGAAACGAGCTTCTGAAGTTGGTTGAACAAGATGCTACCCAATACATTCCTGCTGAAGATAATCTAGAGGAGCTGGAGGAGGAACGAGCTGGAGGAGAGGCTCAAGGGGTTGAGGAGGGAGATGCTGCAGAGGTTGATGGAGCCGAGCAAACTGTCGAGCCAATCCGGGAGGTCGTTCGGACTAGAACTCGAGCCCAGGATAAGTCTAAGTCCAAGGTTAGCCCCCAAACCAAGTCGCCCATCATAGATATTGATGAGGAAGAGGAGGATGATGACGCTCCTCTCAGCAAGAAGATTAAGATTGGAAAATCCAAGGTAAGCTCAACCAATGAGCAGGTTGAAACTTCTGAACAAGTGGGCGTTGATGCTAGGGGCCCCCAGTCCTCTCCTATTCGAGTTTCTTATGCTGAGCTGGTACAAGCTCAAGTTGATGAATTGAGTGAGGTTGCTCCCCTTATTGGGGTGAATTGCCTGGCTAGGGAGTATCCCGAGCTGGAATACGACCAGGTGATCATGAGGAGGGGGGCTGACCAGGATTTGGTCAAGAAGTATACCAATAGAGCCCTGACTCCAGAAGCTTGTCGCGCTAGGGTCGGGCTAGCCCATTCCGAGGTAACTCTTGTAATTTTCTGTGTTGATGTCTTTCATTTCTTTTGCTTGTCCCAAGTCTCCACCTTATTCCTGGTCGACCTAATCCCCTTCCTTTACTTGTCGTTTCAGTCTCTTGCCATGATAGAGCTATCAAACAGTTACTGGAAGGCTGCGGAAGAGCAAGAGAAGCTGGCCAAGACCATGTTGGCCCATAAAAATGAGGAGTTGAATAAGCTGGGGGAGGACTATGCTAAGCTGAAGGATGAGATTGATAAGTTGAAGGAGACGCTAATCTTGACTCGGCGTATGATGCTCTGAAGTTGGTGAAGGACAACGAGATTAAGCTTAAGGAAGATGCCTGGAGCAGATTGGGAGAAGCTAATAAGGAGCTTGCCACTCTTAAGGAGGATAAGAAGAAGATGTCGCAGGATCTAGAATTGGCGACCCAACAGTTGGAGGAAGGCACCGTCACTTTAGCAAAAAAGCAAGAAGAGCTCGACGCTACTCGACTTCGATGGGAGGCGGAGCTGTCTGACGCTGTTAGTGCTGCCAAGGAAGCTGCTGGTAAGGAGGTTGTGAATGCTTACAAGGAGAGCGACGAGCTCCACAATTATGTCACTGAGAAGGCGAGGGGATTCTTTGATGTGGGTCGTAGCCATATGGCTCGACGCATTCTGGTGGACCCCTCTGTCAACATATCAATTGAGCAGCTGGCTAGGTGGGCATCAGAGGACCAATACAACAAGACAGCTCGCCAGGGCTATCACCTGGTGCCCTATAATGATAATGATCTGGAGCTTATTGCCCAGGATGATGTGGAGGCAGAAGCTGAGCTTTGGGTCCCTCCTCCTGTTGAACCCGTCAATTTCAACACTATTCTAGCGGAGCTCGAGGAGCCTGACGAGCTGGCCTTTGATGGCGACACTCCTGAGCATGGATTTTCTGAGTCGGGTAAACCCATTGGCCCCCAGCAGCGAGAAGATCCTGTAGATGATCAAGCGACCACAAGTAACCAAGTTGAGGTTGACCCGTCCTCTTGAACTTAAATTTGAATGGCTGTGTAATCGAACAAGTCCCAAACACTTTTTGTTTTTTGCTTTGTAACTGCTGATGTTTTGGCCCAACTTTTGGGAGGCATCCTACTTATACATTTTTGGTTTGCTCTTGTCCTGGCCCGTTTTGGGGGACTGAGCCTTTATTTAATCGTAGCTGACTTTAATACTTTGCATTCCATGAGTACATGTCGAGCTAGATTTAATAGGACAAACAAGTCGCTCCAAGTCTTAGATTGGATTAGTTTTTTGATAACTTAATCGACCTCGGACTTGTACAGTTTTTGCAAACAAGATTGACTAAGAGTCGAGTTAGCTAAAACGAAGCTAACTAGGAGTCGAGCTTGTAGGAACGAAGTCGACTAAGAGTCGGACTTGTTAAAAGAACAAAGCTGATTAAGAATCGAGCTTGTTAGAACGAAGCTGACTAAGAGTCGAGCTTGTTAGAACGAAGTCGACTAAGAGTCGGACTTGTTAAAGGAACAAAGCTGATTAAGAATCGAGCTTGTTAGGACAAAGCTGACTAAGAGTCGAGCTTGTTAGAACGAAGTCGACTAAGAGTCGGACTTGTTAAAGGAACAAAGCTGATTAAGAATCGAGCTTGTTAGAACGAAGCTGACTAAGAGTCGCACTTGTTGAAATTAGTGTAACACAATGTTTGGTCGAATAGAACTGCGATTTTTATTGAAGTAGGAACATGCTTACATCAAATGGAAAGCTAGAACTATGACAAATTCAAACTTGGAAACTGTACTAACTTTGATCTGAACTAGAGAGTTGAACTAGAAGTAGTACTTGATAAGGTGAGTATCATGCCACGGGTGCTTCAACTCCTCACCACTTGGATGAGCAATCATGTAAGTCCCTTCCGTGATAATTCGAGTAACAATGTAGGGACCTTCCCAGTTGGGAGATAACTTGTTCTGCTGGTTTCTTCTTCCCGTTGCCTCAATCTTTCTCAGCACGTAGTCACCTACTTGGAATGATCTCGTCTTCACCTTCTTATAATGGTAACTCTTTGTCTTCTGCTTGTAGTTGACCATTCGTAAGTAGGCTGTGTCTCGCTTCTCGTCAATCAAATCCAAGTCGATCAATCTATTGGCTTCATTCTGCTCTTGATCGAAGAAAACCACTCTGGCTGTAGGAAATCGCAGCTCGGCTGGTGCCATGGCCTCTGACCCGTATGTAAGAGCGAATGGGGTTTCCCCTTTAGGCCCCCGAGTGGTTGTGCGAACTGCCCAAAGAGCAAGGGGGAGTTCGTCCAACCAGTTACTGCGTCGACCAACTAATCCCGTCTTGAGTGAGGAGAGGATGAGCTTATTCGCTGCTTCAGCTTGCCCATTACCTTGAGGATAGGCGACAGATGATTGCCAATGCTTGATCCCTACTTGATTCATTTCTTCCTCGAAAGCCCGGGAGAATTGTAGGCCATTGTCCGACACTATAGCTCGAGGGATCCCAAATCGACACCAGATGACGTTATGAATGAAATTGATGGCATTTTCTTCTGTGATGCGAGCTGGTGGCTTTGCTTTGACCCACTTCATGAAATAATCAATAGCGGTGATCACATACTTGCAGCTTCCTCGGGCGGGTGGGAAGGGTCCAATCAAGTCGACGCCCCACATGTCAAATGGCCAAGTAGCGATCACTGGAGTTTGCTCAGTCGTAGGCAGATGAGGCAGGTTGGCAAACCTTTGACATTGGTCACATTGTTGAACGAAATCATGAGTATCAGCTCTCATGTGTGGCCAGTAATACCCTAAAGTGATCAATTTGTCGGCTAAAGTTTTGGCCCCCGGGTGTCCACCACACACCCCACTATGCACCTCGTGCATTAACTGAGTGATCTCTTGAGGGTGAATGCACTTCAACAATGGCCTAGTGTATGACCTTCTAAATAACATGTCTCATTGTATAACATATCTTGGAGCTTTCTTTTTGATGGCTCGGGCTGTCTTCTCATCTTCAGGGAGCTCGCCTCTTTCCAAATATGCCTTCATTTCTTCGATCCAACACTTGTCATAAACCCCATTTCTCAAGGGGTCTTCTACACATTGAATTTTGACCCTTTCATATGCTGGATTCTTGAGGTAGGAGATAGGTTCTTCATGTGGCTCATCTGTGGTGGCCAATTTCAGGAGCAGGTCGGCCAATTCATTGTCTTCTCGACCAATCCTCTGAATTTCCCAAAACTCCAAGTCTTTTATCAACTCCTTTACCAGGTCGTAGTATTTGATCAGAGTAGAGTTCAGCACTTCGTACTCCCCTCGAACCTGGTTAACTATTAGCTGGGAATCACAATATGCTACAATTTTGGTTGCCCCAAAACATTTGGCGTACTCGATGGTGTAAGTACCCCAATCTGGTTCGCTCTCCATCCAAGAATACGACAAAACCAAGGGTAAACTTCTGGAGGTCATAACCCCTTCATATGAACTTCGATTGAGACGTGCCATATATGGTCGGAAAGCTCTCGACGAGAGATAGCTTGCCATCACAATCAAAAAAGCATGGAAGGTCCGTACGGACCTCTTTGCATGCCAAAAAGGTCCGTACGGACCTCTTTGCACCAGACATAATCATTACAAAAATCCTCTTAAAGTCCACATTATTCCCTCAAATCGAGGAAAACTAAAAATTTGGATTAAGCAGAGAGGTCCGTATGGAACTTCTTGCAATTTTTCCATGGCTATAAATAGAGGGCTCCCCCTCCCTTATTTTTCACACCTCCCTCTTCTCTTCTCTCCCTAAGCCTTCAGGCTCCCTGTCTAAGACCCCTCGGGGCACTTCCGGTCCCTTTCGGTTCCTCTTGAGGCCTTTCGAGCCCCCTTGTGGTGCTTCGAAGCCTTTCCGAGCGCTCCCGCGACGCTCCCGCGCTGCCCCGAGGCACTCTCGAGGTACTCTGAGGCCCCTCGTGGTACTCCGAGGCCTTGCCTGGTCTTTCCCGAGGCGTCCCGGCTCTTTTCGAGTCAAACCGGCAACTCGGACGCACGCCGGAACTCTGCCCGAACGCAACCGACGATCCCGATGCACGCCGGAACTCTGCCCGAACGCAATCGAACATCCCGACGCACGCCGGAACTCTGCCCGAACGCAACCGACGATCCCGACGCACGCCGAACCTCTGCCCGAATCCAACCGACGATCCCTGCGATCCCAACGCACGCTGAAACTCTGCCCGAGTGCACACTTGACAATCTCGAGGCACCCCGAAGCTCTGTCCGCAGACAACCGGCACATCCCGAAGTAATCCCGGTCCGTCCCGGAATACTATTCCATCCTCAAACACTATTCCCCAGCGGAAGACAGACACGAACCAATATTAGTAAGGCTTCCTTCCATTACTATTTCAATACATTTCAATAAGCAGTGTACAATGTAGACAACCAACACATCATGCATTTTTAAAAGCACACACACACACACACACAACATTTAAAGAAAGAAGGGGTGTCGAAAGACTCGTTTTTACGAGGCTACTCGGGTGAGCTCTAATATTCTAATATTCTCTTCCCGAGGAGTAACTTGACCTCCGAACACAAAAATCTCATCACACAAAAATAGTTTATTTTTAAACTGATGCCTTTTTTCAATGTTTTGGGCTTAATCAAAATGGCGTGGCGACTCTACAAAGCAAAACACAGCGAGACACCTCCACCAACAACGCTGCAAAGCGGAAATGCCAGATGCCGGGGCGCGATTGCGCTGCCTCTCGGATCCGGGTAATTTCAGTTGGCGACTTTGCTGGGGACATTTTGTTTTAAAAACTTTTAAACAAAACAAAAGATTTTTAAAACAATGATGAGGGTCAAACTTTCATTTTACCCCTTTCTTTAACTGTTGTGTGTGTGTGCATGTGCTTTAGTTTTTATTTACAAAAAAATAAAAATACAAAAAAATGCATCAATATACATCTGTGCACATACATTTAAAATTCTTCAAAAACTTCTGTTTTACTCAGAAAAAAAGAATTTTAGAGACCGCACACTACTCGCACTGCTGCCTCGGTACACCGCACGCTACGCGCACTGCTGCCTCGGATACACTGCACACTACAACCCTCAACCCGGAGTGGTCTCAGTTGCAGTCTGTTTGGTCTTCCTAGGCCTCTTGGATGCGCACGGGATCATTCCAAACATCCCATCCTAGCCAAGCATCAACCCTGCACGTTTGAGTCTTGAGTCACACTCTGTCCAGACTCGGTTGGTTTTTACCCAGTCCGTGTCATACAAGCCTGGATACATATCCCATGCCGGCCATTTTTTGAGTCGAAGCTCGGAACTCAAGATCCCTTGCGCAAGCAAAGCGATGAAAGGTCATGCTAAAATCTTGACCTGATCTTGATTTCCGAAGCTACACCCAGACGATGTTCCGTCCCGGATATACATCTATGCCCACATGACATCATGTCATCAAGACTTTAATACGTCAGCCATGACGATATGACCCAGCCAACGCCTAAACGTCACAGATCCCTTGTGCAAGCAAGGTAAAGAGAGGTCATGCCGAACTCTTGACCCGATCTTGACTCAGGTGCCGGCTCGGCTCACTATTCACATGGCTAACGCATTAAAACGAACATGACAGGCTCGGTCCTTAGGTTCGATTTTTTTCTTTTAGGCCGGTGGAAACCGCTTGCCCTATAGGACCCTCGACCGGGGCTGTCCACCCCGGGATGTCGAAATACAAGTGCAAAACGAGGGGCTTATAGCCGCACAGATGGTCTCCACTGACCCAGGATCTAGCATAGTTGCGAAAAAGAAGAGCAATCTTTTCCAACCTACCTAGAATTATGAGAAAACACCGTTTTAAGTAAATTAAAACAACAAAAAAAATAAAAGCGGAAACCGCATGTCACGTGAGCTTTCCCCCTTTTTATCCCGAAAGGCCTTCCCGTGTCTAAACCTTGCCCGTCACCCCTCCAGCGAATCGAGAGAGGTTGAGAGTACCCGGGAGCCGCCTTTTCAGTGTCGAAGTTACAAGGTCCGACAGTCCTTCCGATTCCGCGGTCCGAACAGTCCGCTACTCCCCCATAGCAGGGTCAACAGATAACAGTGAGGGAAACGGAACCCCGCCACTAAGAAACCCCCAGACAATGGAGGAGGTGATGCGAGCCTTCGAAACTCTCAAGAAGAGCCAAGAAGAGAAGCAAGCTTGGATCGTAGACACCCTGCGACTTCGTGGAACCGTTGCTGTTCCCCAAACTGATGGGACCTTCGTTCTCATAGAAGATGAAGAAATACCGGCTCCCCCGGTCTCTCAAAGCTATCTGCAGGTCCCACCTCCGCCAAGCTACGAGATCCCAGCAACGCAAAGCAGCTCTCGCTCAATGCTCCACTCAGGCATCAGTCAAGCAGCTCCGATATGCCCGCCTCAGCACAGTCAATTTCCCGGCCCTGTGCCTTAAGCTCAGTATCAACAGCACACGTACGGGCAGGCTCCGCCAGATCCCAATGCATCTCGATACCCGGGATTCAATCCTTTGCCTCTATATGAGCCTCGCAGCCACAATCTGAAATCCCAATGCCTGCTAGGGACAGACATCCCAAGCGGATATCCTGACATCTCAAACCTTCCACCCGCTGGACTACCACTTGGGGCTAGCAAAACATTTCCCAAGTTCCCAAACACAACCCTTGGCGGTCCGAGCAATCACGCCCTTGGCTCCAATTTCAGTAATCCAGGGTACGGGATGGTATACACTCAACTACCTCCCCAAGACTCCCGAATGGCGATCTCATCAGCCAATCCACCTCCATCCTCAGTTTCCATCCCAGAAAACGGCAGCCTGCCTCCGCCTACTGACCCTCGCATAGCTTGGTTGGTCGAACAAATGAAGGACATGCAAGGCAAACTGGCCAGCTCTCGGAAGGACTCCCTCATGCCCATGGATCCGAGCAAGGTGGTCCCACTCCCTCCAAAATTCAGAATGCCAAAGATGGAAAAGTTTGATAGGAGCGAATGCCCAAAAACCCACATCGACACCTACGTATTGGGTATGAGAGCTAAAGGGGCAACCCCACAGTAAATGGCGGATCACTTCCAGCATTCCCTCAAATCCACGACATTAAGGTGGTTCCTCAATGTGAAGGCGAAAAATCGCTCCACCTGGGATCAAATCAGCGAAATCTTCTTGGAGAAGTACCGCGCCAACCTTGAATGGGAAACCAATCCCCATGACCTGCAAGCCACCGAACAAAAGGATGATGAGCCTGTAGGTGAGTTCTACAAGAGATGGAACTGGAAACTAAGCGAGATAATGGATCCGCTTTCAAAAGAAGAGCAAATGGACATCTTCCATTCCCGCCTCAAATCATCCCTGAGGGCCCTGATCACTCACCCATTCTATCCTGATCTTCGTGCCATGGTCAACGCTGGGACCAAGTTTGAGAAAACACTGAGCATGTAAAAAATGGTGGTCAGTCCAGCCCCGCTCAAACCAATATCTGCCCCAAGAAAAGGAAGGGAGGTTTCTGGAGCAGTCCATTATATTCAGAATGGAGCACTACAAAGAAACGGTGGTCCCCCAAGACAACGACAACACTATGATGATTTTGGGATGCCCTTGAGCGAGGTATTCGATCGTGTAGTGAAGCAAGGTCTCCTCGAACCTATGGAAAATTACCAGCCCAAATTCCCCAATGCCAACTGGGATGTAACCAAGCGGTGTGCTTTTCACAAATACCACGGTCATACAACCGACAACTGCACAATTTTGAGAAAAGCAATTCAAGGATTGATTGAAGAAGGAAAGTTAGAGCGCCCCCATGGCCCCAATACACTCTGAAATCCGTTCCCCAGAAATAATGATCGAGAAGCTTGGTCTAACCCCTCGTCTCTTAGAGTCTAGCTTCGAAAATAAAAGATCCCGAGTCTGTTGTATTTAAGTTTGAGTCTCTCGAGTCGTCTGACGGCCTTACGCCTAAAGATTACGCGTTTGTAGCAAAAAACTATGTTTCCTTATGCTTTGAATAAAAGTCCGACCTTTCTGAGTATCCCCTCATTGCCACTTTAACAAATGATAAATTAACTAATCAAAACAGTTAATAATGATTCACTTGATAAAGACGCAGACACATTAATGAACAATGTATTAAAACAAATCTTTAAGCATGTTGTCAAACGAGAGGAAAATTGGGCCCAAGCTGCCGAGAAGGTTCTAACTAAAATGAATTTGGGGAACTGCTGAAGAGCCCACAGAGACGCAAATAAGAAAATGCTCCGTCGATACTTCGCCTAAAGAATATCGAGTCTTCTTCTCCCCTCTCTACACTCTAAAAAAAAACAAAAAAAATCGTTAAGTCAACCTCGTAGGTTCTAGTACTTTTTTTAAGTCCTCCTCGGACATTGTAATTAAGTTTTCAATTTTCCATACATAAGTCTTCTTTCTTTTCTTGCTAGACTTGAGACATTATTTTGCACCCCACATTACATTTAATGAAATGGTTTTGTTCTATGAGATCACTTGCATTGCTCAACAAGTAATTCCACAAATGATTAATGCTTTGATTAATTGGTGTGAGAAAGTCAATCGATAACTCCTCATCCACCTTACCATACCCCACACAAAGGCCTCCATCAAGCCATACACTTTCCAAAACATGTCCCCACCATCACCTTGACCAAGTCAACGACGGCGGCAACATCAAAGGACAACAACAGGTCACTCGGCATCAAAAGATTGACCCCATGTCGACAACAACCTAGGGGCTTGCCTTCGCCCTCCTGCGCATCAAGAAAGTTGAAGCAGGGACTTGCCTTCACCCTCATAAGCTACAAAAAAAAGAGCTCAAGCAGAAGCTTCACAAAAATAAATGAGGTCAAGGACCCAGAGCCAACGATCAAGAAGCAATGGATTCATTGAAACTGCCATCAAATACGACTTGTCAAGGAATCATCTCAAGGCCCGCGCCTCATCATTCAACCTTCCGAGCCTTTTCGCCAAAGGCCGCACAAATATTCATGCCCTAGCCCCAAAGCCAAACACAGTTCAACCCCGAACTACGTCGACCTGAGCTCCTTGTCTCAAGGGGAACATAGGCAACCAGAAATGGTCCGGTCATAAACACATACAAATCCACAAATCCGGTCTCATCAATGACCTCTCCTATACACAAACCTTCTTTCACACCAGACCAACTCGATCCTTGATACCGGTTGACTTTCTCCTCGTGTTTAATCAAAGCATATCAGGTTTAATTGTTGAATAACCCGAACATCAACAAAGGGTTTCAAGCAAAACATGTGATCAATGTGAACAAATCAAGTTTTCAGATGTCTCGACAAGTCTTCTTTTTCTACAAAATAGGAAAATAGAGCTAAACACTGATTTTCTGTCAGCAAGGGCTTCCATACACTTTTACAAGCTTTTCAACGCTCATACTCTCTCAAAAGCGTCAAACCCAAAAGCATTTCTTTTGTGCCTACATCAAATAAGGCATTCACACAAAAGGGGACCCGTTCCCACCTTTTCAAAAATAAATACGCCCTTGTGAGTGTACATTACGAGTCATTTATCCCACAAAAGAGAGTCGAACTACGTAGACCTGAGCCCCTCAAGGGGAACGTAGGCAGCCTTCATTGGTTCGGTCTAAGGAATACACAAAATTCCAAAAATTGACGCCGCCAAGGCTCAGACAAGAAGCAAGCAGGAGATTTTGCGTCTCGACAAAGCTTTAAAAGTAAATCACAAATCATCATAGTTAAAACTCTTTTTTATGAGTTCAAGCACGGTCTACTCTCGATTCACAACATGCTAAAAGACAACTTAAAACATTTAACAATCAATGTGTCTGCAATGACGATGAATGGATACTCAGTGTTTCAGAAGGTCATTCCATGCTACTCGCGTTTGGCCATTTATCACTCTTTCCTTTCTTCCCTCGTCCCCAACGAGTCTTTTTTCATTACACATGAGCGAGTTCTGTCTCCCTCATTCCGAGATCAGGAGTCCTCCTAGTCGTGTCAAACAAACCAGTCGCTCTCAAAGCATCGTTCACCTGTGCCTCGGCTCGGATCTCCTCCCTACGAGTCTGCAAAAGGGGCCTCTCCCCGCCAGTCTGTCAACTCGAGTCCCGTAGTCAAACAAAGTGTCTCCCATGACATCCTGAGGGTTAGACCAGGCTTCTGCACTCCTAAGGCTATAGCTGAGACGACAATCTTGCCCCAGAATTGCTTCACGCCTGCTCCCCAAAACCACTTGGGTCTGCCCGATATGCTACTCATACCAATCCAGGTACTCGGTGGTCAAGACAACATTCTCCCGGCATCTAAGGAGCACCACAGGAGGGAAAGCGAAATACGTCCATACCCTCAGAAAATACAGAAAGGCATCTGGAGCTGTCATCCAGAAGGAGGCTACCTTCATGGTGGCAATACCTTCCCAGCCCAGCAAAGGCTCCTGCCTCATCCCGAACTGCCTGGAAATAAGCGATGAAAGAGGACCATGACAAACCCGGAATTCTGACAACATAGGAACCTTCCTAACAGGCCCTCCTAGTCTCAATCCCCCAAAGGGAAACCCACCATCGGATCTGATGCGTACCAAGATGTGCCATCCATCTCTCCCAAGCAGACTGATCCATGTCCAAGACAAGAGGTCGCCGAGCAAACGTCCACGGACTAAGAGACGCCGGAAACTCAGGTATGGTTTGAAGCCTCTCTCGCGACCATAATGCAAGCAAAGCAGGGGCTTCCCCCGCATGAATCGGTCCCTCATCACCAGACGATCCACACCGTGGAAGGTTTCCCCCGAAACCAAAGGAACGATATCCTCGCCCGCCCGACAATGGCCTGCCACATCCAACAGAGCACCGTCACATATCCTGAGGTAGCTAACCCCGAAAAGAGTGGCTATCAAGCACAAAGCGAACGCGTCCCAGGAGACATCACTCCCGCCACCGCTCATGAAACTGTCAAAGCTGCTTCAGCCCCCAACTGCTCAGAAAACCTGCCAAAGCTGCCTCAGCCTCCACTAACCACAAATGCATTCCCAGCTCATGCGACATGCACAAAAATAATAATAAGCTAGCAACAATTCCTAGGTCAATCCCGGGAATCACAAATACGTCATTACATCTTAAAATAAAATACTTTGCTGTGCAAATACAAGTGTTTTATTACAGGTACAAAATGTCTGTTGCTCTACAAAACAAAAAAAACAACGGAAAGAGGGAAAGCAAAAGAGCCCTAAT